>JAUCMX010000023.1:2764924-2994924 GCA_033459395.1 Hemibagrus guttatus | reverse complement strand
TCTGTCTATCTCTCCTTCTGCCTGTCTATCTATCTATCTATCTATCTATCTATCTATCTGTCTGTCAGTATATACGTCCGTCCGTCCATCCATCGGTCTGTCTATCTCTCCTTCTGTCTGTCTATCTATCTCTATATCTATCTATCTATCTATCTATCTATCTATCTATCTATCTATCTATCTATCTATCTGTCTGTCTGTATATACATCCGTCCGTCCATCCATCGGTCTGTCTATCTCTCCTTCTGTCTGTCTATCTATCTATCTATCTATCTATCTATCTATCTATCTATCTATCTATCTATCTGTCTGTCTGTATATACGTCTGTCCGTCCATCCAGCGGTCTGTCTATCTCTCCTTCTGTCTGTCTATCTATCTATCTATCTATCTATCTATCTATCTATCTATCTCTCTATCTATCTGTCTGTCTGTATATACGTCCATCCGTCCATCCATCGGTCTGTCTATCTATCTATCTATCTATCTATCTATCTATCTATCTATCTATCTATCTATCTATCTATCTATCTGTCTGTCTGTCTGTATATACGTCCGTCCGTCCATCCAGCGGTCTGTCTATCTCTCCTTCTGTCTGTCTATCTCTCTCTCTATCTATCTATCTATCTATCTATCTATCTATCTATCTATCTATCTATCTATCTATCTATCTGTCTGTCTGTATATACGTCCATCCGTCCATGCAGCGGTCTGTCTATCTCTCCTTCTGCCTGTCTATCTATCTATCTATCTATCTATCTATCTATCTATCTATCTATCTATCTGTCTGTCTGTCTGTATATACGTCCGTCCGTCCATCCAGCGGTCTGTCTATCTCTCCTTCTGTCTGTCTATCTCTCTCTCTCTCTATCTATCTATCTATCTATCTATCTATCTATCTATCTATCTATCTATCTATCTGTCTGTCTGTATATACGTCCATCCGTCCATGCAGCGGTCTGTCTATCTCTCCTTCTGTCTGTCTATCTATCTATCTATCTATCTATCTATCTATCTATCTATCTATCTATCTATCTGTCTGTCTGTATATACGTCCGTCCGTCCATCCATCGGTCTTTCTATCTCTCCTTCTGTCTGTCTATCTATCTATCTATCTATCTATCTATCTATCTATCTATCTATCTATCTATCTATCTATCTGTCTGTCTGTATATACGTCTGTCCGTCCATCCAGCGGTCTGTCTATCTCTCCTTCTGTCTGTCTATCTATCTATCTATCTATCTATCTATCTATCTATCTATCTATCTATCTATCTATCTATCTATCTGTCTGTCTGTCTGTATATACGTCCATCCGTCCATCCATCGGTCTGTCTATCTCTCCTTCTGTCTATCTATCTATCTATCTATCTATCTATCTATCTATCTATCTATCTATCTATCTATCTATCTATCTATCTGTCTGTCTGTATATACGTCCATCCGTCCATGCAGCGGTCTGTCTATTCTCCTTCTGTCTGTCTGTCTATCTATCTATCTATCTATCTGTCTGTCTGTATATACGTCCGTCCGTCCAGCCATCGGTCTGTCTATCTCTCCTTCTGTCTGTCTATCTATCTATCTATCTATCTATCTATCTATCTATCTATCTATCTATCTATCTATCTATCTATCTGTCTGTCTGTATATACGTCCATCCGTCCATGCAGTGGTCTGTCTATCTCTCCTTCTGCCTGTCTATCTATCTATCTATCTATCTATCTATCTATCTATCTATCTATCTATCTTTCTATCTATTCTATCTATCTATCTATCTATCTATCTATCTATCTATCTATCTATCTGTCTGTCTGTGTATACGTCCGTCCGTCCATCCATCGGTCTGTCTATCTCTCCTTCTGTCTGTCTATCTATCTATATCTATCTATCTATCTATCTATCTATCTATCTATCTATCTATCTATCTGTCTGTCTGTATATACGTCTGTCCGTCCATTCAGCGGTCTGTCTATCTCTCCTTCTGTCTGTCTATCTATCTATATCTATCTATCTATCTATCTATCTATCTATCTATCTATCTATCTATCTATCTATCTCTCTCTCTCTCTCTCTCTCTCTCTATCTATCTATCTATCTATCTATCTATCTATCTATCTATCTATCTATCTATCTATCTATCTATCTATCTATCTATCTATCATTTATGGAAGGAGTCTCCAGTGTGAGTGCTTTGTAACAGTCAGAGTTAAACCTGTAATGTTTATTTTTCTGTAACATGTGACGGGAATGACTGCTATAATAACAGGAAGCAGCATTACATATAACTATAAACACATAAAAACTAAGATGTCTCATGCTAAATAATAATCTGTTGAGTTATAAGAGGAATAAAACACTTCCTCAAAGGCACTAATCAGCAATGATCAGCACCGTTAGTGTGGCATCAGTAACTCTTCATCACTTCATCGTACCAGTGAGTCATTTAATATTTTCCTATAACAGCATGCCCCTAAGTGGGTTACTCTACACTTAACACTAAAGAGTTATGAGTTACCATTTCATCTAGCAACAATGGACATCAGAGCAGCCAGCGCTGAGTCGATTTCGTACCTGAGACATAAACTGGAAAAAAAAAAAAAAATCACTCAAATTGCAGTTATACATTTGACATCATCATATAATCTATCACTTAATACAGCAGCTGAGGGAAAAGCAGGAAAGTAATGTGTCTTGTTTAAGGATTCAGCAACACCACTAAACAGTAGTTGTGCTGATTCTTTAACCTGGAATTAAACGGGTGGTATAGTGTCTCGGCTCGGACGTAGACGCACCGCAGCGGTGTATTTAAAGTGTTTTTGTTGCCCTTCTGCTGAAACTCACATGAGATAAGGAACCTATTATATTTTTTAAAGGCATGTTGTTGCGAACCTGTTTCCTCATCCTGATTCGTTTCAAAACAAAAGAACGGCGTGTTAATGATCACGTACACAAAGCTTTCTGATTGGTTGTGATTATTTCCATTGTATCCATGAATTGCAGCTCACACCCACTAGCCAGATCTCTATTATTTGTTCGGGAGGCGAGAAGACGTGGGATATCTGTTTATACAGCCGTCGTAGCAGAACATACTTGGAGGATGACATGGAGAACTGAAATATTTTTTTCTGTAAGATGTTTGTGGTAGATGGTTTACCAGATTTTATAGCAGATTTATTCCACCGCAGTTCAGTTCTCTAATCTGTTTGGATGATTAATGTTCTATAACAGCAGTGTAAAATGCATAATGGTTATTATCTAACGTTTAGGGAAGGAGTCTCCAGTGTCAGCACTTCACTACAGTCTGTAAATGTTTTTGAAGTTCTGCGATTTCTGTTTCTCCATAACTTCAAGAGAGAAAGAAGAGATTGTGGTGAAGCAATGAACATTTATAGCTGCTATAATGTTCAATTCAATTCAATTTTATTTGTATAGTGCTTTTTTAGAATAAAAAAATTGAGTACAGGAACTAACTTGTTTTAACACGTTAAATGTTAATACAAACATTATGAAAGTGACCATTAGGAGCTATGAATGTGCTGTTATGGGAAAATAAACTGCTTCACTGATCATTTTCCTATAACAGCACACGCTTTTATCATGTTTTATTTCCTACTTAACCAGGCCTGTTGTACGTCTCAACTGAAATGTCGATTTGTGACCAGTGCAAAAATATTTATTTGCAGTTGAAATGTTTAAGAATATTGGACTGTCTCCAAAAATGTGAAGCCGATCCTTGATTTTTGTATTATGTTTCTATTATGTTTTTGCACATTGCACTGCTTAAACATTAGAGAATGTATACTGGTCAGTGTTTGTGTATATGTCCTGTACTGTTTAGTTTTGTATTGTTTGTCTTGCACTGTTTGAACCAGGTTGCACTTTATGTAGCTAGGACAACTTACTTTCTGTCCTTAGCTCTGTGTTGCTTTGTAGCTCTATGTTGTTATGTTGTTTTATGTAGCACCAGCGTCCTGGAGAAACATTCTCATTTCACAGTGTACTGCATCAGCTATATATGGTTGAATTGACAATAAAAGCTTCTTGACTTGACTTGACCAATCCATTAGATCTGCCAAAATCTGGATAAAATTTGTACATAAATTACTAAAGTCACACTCCTAATGCTCATAGATATGATGGGAGATTCCCAGTTTACTTGTTTCTGTGTAAAACACAGTCAGAAATAAAAAACTTGTTCTTCTTGTTTTTTTTAAGTCTGCTATTTTGGTGTGCTGAGCTCCCATTACCCTGCTGCCCCTTTCCTCATTGTTAAGCGGCCATACCCTGTGTCGAAAGCCATTCGAGATTACATTCCGAGCAGCACTGCACACTACTTAGCCTGCTTAATGTGGAAAAATCTCCAGCGGGGCTCGGTATACAGTACGGGCGCCATCCCCAATGGCAGACTACCAGAGGGAAATGACCCACTTTGCATAGGAGGTCAATGGACATCCAAGGATTAGGGACGTCACATGACCGGTTAAGTGCCCGAGTGGAAGGAGCCAGGAGGCACCATGCACAGGAAGGCCTGGTTATAGAATAGCTTGACTACATGATGGCTAGCATTAACCGTGTCTTTAAAAAGGTACTTCAACCCCACAGAGTGTCGCCTTGAATGCCCCCAAGAATTTGAGCTTTCTGTGCCTCGTGCAAGAAGCAACAGATTCAGAAAATAAATATGATTCAGGCTTCATCCATGTTTAATACATTGAACTAGTGGGAATAGAATTACACATTAAATCATTATATTAAATCTTTTGACTTGTTCTGAAGGCTAATTTGGAATTCTTGAATCGGAAACTCAGGCAATAGTTCCTCTGTTTATTTAACATTTATGGGATGAGTCTTCAGTGGCAGCACTTTAGGAAAGGTCGGTAAGTTTTATGCTATGAAAAAAAGTCTTCAAGACGGCACTTTGCAGTTTATGGATAACGAGAAAATCTGCAATCTTTGAAAGTGACAGTTGCTATTTAACATATAATAGCATGATACCAGGAACCTGCTTTTACTCAGTGTGGTTGCACAACATTAAAATGTAACTATAAAGGTTGAACAATTACAACGTCCATCCATTTATCTGTCCATTCATCTTCTGAAGCACTGTAGATCCTACACAGAATCTCACAGACCCTGGAGTTTATCCCAGTGGACTCAGGGCACAAAGTGGCGGACTCCCAGGACACCTCAGGGCACAATCACACACTACAGACAATTCAGAGATGTAAATCAGCCTACAGCACATGTCTTGGGACTGGAGGAGGAAACCAGAGAACCCAGAGGAAACCCCTGAAGCACGGGCAGAATCGAACCAACATTCTGACGACTAAGCCAAGAGGAATAAAATACATGAGGATGTTTGTAATTGGAAAATAATCAACTTGGGGAAAGTAACTCTGCTTCGTGTCATTGCCATGATGGTATTTAACTCAACCTTATAGTACATACTTTAAATCGTAACAGAGAAAAGCGATATAGAATTGCTCAGATTCTCATATAAGCCTCTGCATGGAAGAGTAAAGACCTTAAATTGCCAAAATGTTTCATAAAACTACCAGCTATTTCCTGGTGAGCTTCTATTTATCCTGAGATAAACTGAATGATTTATGGCCTGCAAGTAAAACTTGGTTATTACAATTATATTCCAAATAAATAAAATCCAGTAAAATGTGTTCCACTTATCTAAAAGCTTTTCTTTTTGAATCGGTTTGAAATACTTTGCACATTAAAATCATGGAAAATGTGCTCTTTTTCTTTACACTTCATTCTAATGGACTCGCACTCAGGGGGGCAAAGGACAAAATAATTCTGCTTCAGCATCCACAACACATAATTACCACTGGAGAAATAAATAAGTAAATAAATAAATAAAGTGCGTTTGAGGTTAAAATAAGTCAGTGTAGTGTTAATAGTGTCAGAAATAATTTTAATTTTGGTCATAATATTAGGCAACCTCTATCCAGCTGTTCAGCACACAGACATGAGACATCTCTTCCAGAGTAAAACTCGCAACTGAATTGAATCGGGTGTGTTAAATGAGACGCTGGAGTCTGATACGCCTGCACTAGATTCTGGAGCTTATACACGTTATATTTGCACTCTGAAATTGTGATTTGCACCGCTGATAACTCACTGACTAGTTCAATAATTCCCCAACTAGTAGTGAGAAGTGAAAAATGCAATTAAATTCGAGCACATATTTAACTACAAGAAGAATCTTGAGCTTTCACAGAATTAAAGTAACCTACTGAAGGGAATGTGAATTCCGCTAGAGTAGATACGTCGACATGATAAAGCTGCATCTTTGTATTAAAATTTAAGTTTGTTTCATTTCATGAAATACCTCCTTAACGTCTTGAGTAATCACAGTCAGCAATATAGAATCGAGTGGCACACTGAAGTAGTGAGTCGTGTTGCAGCCGCACAGCTCCACAGTCTCTAATTTGATCCTGAGCTCTGGTTATTTTGTCTGTGTGGAGTTTCATCTGGCTTCTCTGGTTTCCTTCCACCTTCCAAAAGCATGGCAGTGTGAGCATGGTACCCTTCAATAGAGTGATGTGACATCCAGGATGAGTCACGTCAGCTGTTTCCTGGATCTCCCAAACAGGACAAGCCAGTTACTAAAAAATTAATAAATGAATGAATGAATTAATATACTCTATATAAAAAGTATGAAGACATCTGATAATCACACACATGTGTAAGTTTTATATATAAGTGTCACAAAGTTCTGTAGAATTGTATGCTATAGTGTTATAATTTCCCTTCATTGGAACTAAGAGGCCCAAACCCGTTCCAGAATTTCAACCTTTTCCCCTATGCACAGTGTCCTACTCAGAGTGTCCTATACAGTGCCCTGACCACAGACCACCTGTGGGTTGAACTGGTACCCTGACTGTACCCCAGACCTCCGCACACTAATAATACACCTAATCATAATGTCTGATTTTGCTAATTATCTTGTAGCTGAATGAACAGAAATCCCCAGAAGTGTGGAGGTTATTACAACAGAAAAGAGACGGATTTTCAACCAGCACACATAGGTGTCAACGCCCGGTGTCCACATCCTTTTGATCATATAGTGTATGTCATCAACTATGATATCATCAAAAATCAGAAGTACACATCCTATCATTAAATAAGACCATAAAGTGGAACATGACTGCAAAAAGGAATTACAAATATACAGTATACTTTTCATTAGATATCTTCAGACCTTCAGTCATATATTTCTTGTCATATATTTCTAAAAGTATTCCTTCAGCTATTACAATTTACCCTTTATTTACAAAGGATAAATGTGCTGTTTGGTCCATACTGTATTATTGCAGGACATTTACTGTGCAACAGTGCCACCAAGTGGTACAGGCCATAACTACACATTCCTGGCTATAATAAATCACTCCTTTATAATCTAGACATAATTTAATTCATCATAAAGCTCTCGAGCCACTCAGGCGCACACACACAGCTTGAAGCCTAGCGTGAAAGGGCGGTGTTCTGTAAAGTTGCACTCTTGTGTTGGCCATCATCATATACACAGAGTTAAATACACTGACTGTAAGCCCTGACGACTCAATCCGAAAAACATTAGGCAAGATGATCCTTATTTCAACCAGCTGCTCAGCTTGCGGCAAGTGGAACTCTGACTTCATTAAAATCTGGCTTCGGTGGCAGTGCCTAATTAGAACTAAACTGGCTCATACATCATCCTGAAGCTCATTTAGCTGATGAACAGCCGTATAAGTGTGCGCAGTAGTGTTTTTTAGCTGAGCTTCTGTAATGTAAGGCTGAGCAGGAGGGACACTGTAACTACGAGACATTCACCTCTGCCGAATGTACAGGACAGGAATAAAATCGATAAAGACAAATAAACCCTGCGGCTAGGACTCTGAAGTCTCCTCTCACTCACAGTAAAGTACTTTCCCTGCCAAGATTAGGCAGAGAGTGCCATGTACCTGACATGATTAAATGAAGAGACAAAAGTGAAGGCACTGGAGGTCAAATTGAAGCTTTTACACTGCACAGGTTTCAAGATCCAGGTGAACATGCTGAAAAAGAAAGAAAAAAATCAAGCAAGATGCAAAGACTCATATGAGCAACGTAGCTTGTTTAATGGCTGTAATGCAATGGTGCAGTCCTTTCTACAAAATCTGTTTTGTTACATTGTGCTGGACATTTATTGCTGTGGCTGTTTTTCCGTAATGCAAATACTGACAAGAAAAGTCACTTTTTCATCTGACTCATTACGGTGCATAATCGTTAATATGTCTCCCAGTATACAATAAATACATAGCATTCTGTACTGAGTAACACTTTCAGTCCAAAACCTGGAATCGTATCCACACTGGGCCGCATTTATCAAACCGCATATGAGCAAATTTTTCATTAATCCTTTACAGGAGCATTTACACAAGAAACAATAAAAATCCAGTTAGCAGGGGGAAATTGTTGTATCCTATAAAAGCTTTGATTGATGGGCTTTAAAAGATATATTTTTTTTGTACTTTTGCAGACACTTTTCTTGTAATCTGAAGCAGTCTCTGGCAAAAGAATTTCCATCGGGATTAATAGTTACACCCATCAGGCATAACATTATGACCACCAGGCTAACATTGTGTTGGTCCCCTTTTTGCTGCTAAAACAGCCCTGACCCGTCATGCACTGTGTATTCTGACACCTTTCTATCAGAACCAGCATTAACTTCTCCAGTAATCTGAGCAACAGTAACTCGTCTGTTGGATCGGATCACACGGGCCAGCCTTCGCTCCCCACGTGCATCAATGAGCCTTGGCCGCCCATGACCCTGTCTCCGGTTCACCACTGTTCCTTCCTTGGACCACTTTTGATAGATACTGACCACTCAGCCTGGGAACACCCCACAAGAGCTGCAGTTTTGGAGATGCTCTGATCCAGTGGTCTAGCCATCACAATTTGGCCCTTCATCAAACTCGCTCAAATCCTTACGCTTGCCAAATTTTCCTGCTTCTAACACATCAACTTTGAGGACAAAATGTTCACTTGCTGCCTAATATATCCCACCCACTAACAGGTGCCATGATGAGGAGATACTCAGTCTTATTCACTTCACCTCTCACTGCTCAAATGTTGTTTGAAAGAAAGCAGAAATTAAACAAATAACAGGAAAAATAGTGTGTGTCTAAAGGTAGCCTAAGTGATGCAATGGCTGAGCTGCATTACTGGAAGATTTCGTGCAGATTGCACTTAGATGGTGCTCTTTCAACATTCAGTCACAAATTTATCATTTTCATTTTCCAAACTTTTTAGTTCAAGAATGTTCAATTCAGTTTGGCCAAGGAAGCATTTACATACAACTTTACTAAACACCTGATAAATGAGGCCCATTATTATGCAATCTATTATTATAAATTATCTGGCATGTCCCCCGGAGCTACACTATGGATCATACTGTGAGATAAATATCCAACAAGCTTTTCTGAAACAGAAAATTCAGAAGAAACAGTCAGATATTCATATCCTAAGGAGCTCATTACAATACATCACAATTCTCAAAGTGCAGGCACAAAAACAGCTGACATAAAGAGTAATTTGTCTAGGCTACCCCAACGGTGCACCTGTTTCAGCTATAAACTTCACTTTATGAGAGAGAAACAGAAAGAATTCTCAAGGCCATAGTCGGGAGTACAAACCTACAGCGATAACAACCTGACAATTTTAGATAAAGCTACAAAAATACCTGCAAATATCTCAGAAGACAAATTCTTCAGAATAACACAGAATCCAATACTTAGTCACTTGAAAATACATAACGTAGATAATATAAACTACACTCGCACATGCTTGTCTACAGTATTCATATTGACAAGTGGATTGTCTTTTGTCCTTAGTGTGTGTGTGTGTGTGTGATGTAGAATAGGACAATGAGAGCTAACTTTGTGCTTTGGACTTCAGATTATTTGATTTTAGATCATTTTCCTATCGAAGATTCTATAACAGGCAAGCGTGTTTAGCAGTCTACTGTCAAGATGAAGGCAAATTTTCTCGGGCTACACAGCGGCTAAACAACCTCTTCCTCCTTCACGTAAAGAATCTCATGGGCGGAGCTTGGGATTTGATTGACGCCCCCCACCACCAACAGGCGGTCACGGATAACGATGCTGGACGCGGAGCAGCGTGGAGTTGTCATGGGAGCCAGACTCTCCCATTTTCTTTTTTCAGGATGGAAAGCCTCGACAGTATCCAGCATTGAAGGCTGATGACCTACAGGTGAGAAAACAGGTAACAGAAACAATAGAAAGACTTACAGCTCTTGATGAATATTAATCAACATAGGTTTTTTTTTTTGTAAACATACCCAGTCCACCGGCCACAACCATTCTTCCACGTACGATGGCTGCTACAAAGTCTGCACGTTTTGTCTTCATGGCAACGGTTTCTTCAGACTTCAACCAAGATCCTGTGGCAAATATTTACACATCCATTTACTCCAAAGAGTAATGAGTATAAATTCTCCACTCTGAATAATCTACAAAACATATTTTGTAATGTAATTCTGAGCTTTGGTTTAAAAGTCTGTTATTGAAATGTTTTTCCTATGCTCTTTTCCACTGTGCTGTTTGACTACCTACAGATAGTGGTGCAGTGGGATTTACCTCTGATTCATCTCTACCTAAAGAGAATGGTGCAGTATTGCTTTAATCCTTTACTCTGTCCAGTTCTCTCACCTCCTCATCCACTCACTGCTCACTGCATCATCATTCACGCAAATACCACTGTTGTTAAAGCCATCGTGCTCGTCATCTTATACATACACTGTCTCTAAATATGTAAATTTAGAAAAACTGGAAGTTGTATGCAAAGTCCTGAAGCAGCTCATGATTAGACTGTGTGTTTAGAAGTTGCTGATGATTAGATCTGACAGAATGGATTTCATTTCCTGTAATAGTCATTGTAAGACCAAGTTTGCAATAAAGCACTGAGCCAGAACAATTTGAGGAGGCAGAACTGAGATTCTCAGTTCTCTGCATGTCAGACATTAAACATTACTTTGGCATATTATTTACACTCCATATTACTCATCTGGCTGCCAAAAAAAAAGCAATGATGCCTACAGAAGAAGATTGGTGGATAGATTCCAGAGCCTAAAGCCATTTTTTTCTTTGTCTCTAATGCTGCAACAGCTTTCTTTTTCATGCTGGCTTGCATGTAGCTGCAACAAAGCAATCCCGGGTCTAATGACTCTCCCAAATCAGTTATTAATCTGAAGTGAGAGAAAGCCAAGCTTTGCTCTTTAGTATGGGTCTCTCAGCCAATAGTCCCTATTTGCTTTTTGAGTAAATTAATCTGTATGGCCTGGGTGGTTGATTTTTGCCTCGGCTACCTGCCTTGACTGAAAAATGGGGAGTTTAGCAATTTTGCACTACATATTGATTGATTCTTGGCAGGCTAAATTTTACTCTGTGGCTGGCCAAAATCGTGAGATTTATTTATTTATTTATTTGGTATGAGGTGGTAATCTCACTTAAAGTCTCTCAAATCAATTCTAAGAACTGTAAACATAGTTTTAATGCACGTTTAAAACACGTTTTAATACACAGCTCTATATAGGATTAAAATGGCTTTGTAATAAATCATTAAAGATAAATAAATAAATAAACATGTTTATCTTTCTTATCAAGTGTCATTTTCCTGAAATCTCCATGCCAGGCTGCGTGAAGACAGTGGAACAGATGGACTCGATGAGGATGAACTAAAAAGAGCAACAGCTCTGTAAATAAGGAATTGCCATCTGGTTCTGAATAGCGTTGTTGAATCACCCTCCTGCAATGCACACCCAGATCTTATCGATCTTATAGGCAGGTTATATTAGATTGCAAGATTTATTATTCTATTGCCTCTTTTAGTTCCCAGCCAAGGGAAATTAGATATCAAGGCGTAATCTTCCAGATTCCCTCTGAGCACGCCTCCAACACCTGTTGAGTGACACATGCTGCAGTAATGGAATAATTAAAAAAAGATAAATGATTTATTACTGCAGTGTGTGTGCAGTGAGCAGAGGGTTTAACTATGACCCACTGCCTTCGCCTACCCAAGATACTAGGCACCTTTGGGGCTGCAAATGGGAAAAAAAAGAGTATTATGCGATTTTTCTGCTTGGTGAGCCTGATTAGGAATGATCACATTTGAACGGAAACAGTAGAGGGCAAAAGCAAGCAGCAAGTACCTGCAGAGAAATCAATAACTCATTTCAGCTAGCCTTACATTTTGTCACACCTTGTTTCTTCCCATCATCTTTTTTTTTTTAAGCTTTTTTCCCTGGAGCTAATGTGAATCAAAATCGAACAGAAAATACCAGTTATCTCTGAATGCGAATAAAGTTGTGCAATATAATGATCCTTCAGATCTGTGTGCTGTTTGATTTTGAAAAATTACCCTCTTCAGCCTGGAAAATGAGTTCTGCCAAGAAAAAATGATTTGCTTCGGTAAACACGTACTCATCTTTCACTAAATGTTTTTTTTTTTGCCATTGCTCTTACCAATAGTGCATTTTAAGTGCATTACACATTATTTACATATGATTTATATACAGTATTATATGTGGAATAAGCTACTTATAGTCTGTTAGTATGGTGGTTTGGGCAATTCTCTGGAACTATACTGGAGTTTTGATGATGGTGGTAGAGAGCTCTGTCTAATATCCTAACATCCTCATTAAACCCTTCAGTGGGCACTTTTACCCTGAGACCACACCCATTAGGATAGAAAAGTCTGATTATAAGACCAGAACTTTGGATTGATTTGCAGTGACTTTTCTCTCTGCATGCAGAGGACTAGTGCATGAACTCCTCATTACGAAGACATATGTAGATTTATAGGCAATGGATTACAGAGAAAAACAGGCATAAGGTCAATGATATCATCCTTCACCATATTTGTATACGTGTGCCAAGAGAGGTACATTTCCACCGGCTTGTAGAACTGATGCCAAGGTCCACTGAAAAGTCATAGTGGCCCAACATCATGATAACAAACTTTATGTTAGATTTTCCTTTAATTTCTCATTCCCCATCAACCCCTTTCTCATGCAATCTCAGTATAATTACACCAAAAGTCTGGCTGCTTCTCTAACGAATCCCCTCTACACCCAGTCACTGACTTTTAGTGCAATGCCTCCTGTTGGTAGACTTCAATTCCACACAGTTGGACTAAATTCAAGTAGATATTTAGCTTTTGGGTTTCATGTTAATGGGGTGAATACTTACACAACTTGTACTTTTTTTGATTTATAAATAATTTTTCAAACCATAATAGCTGTTTGTGTAGTTAATTCCAATTAAGTCTGTTTTGGTTCCTGCTTGCAACACTCAACAATACGAAAAAGGGTGGGCATATACTTATGATATCATACCCTGGCTGGTGTCAAAGATGCTGACATTCTTGGTGAACTTGGAGCTTTGATGGATGCCTCCTTGACGAAGACCTCCCAGCCAGCAGAGGCGCCCTGTGTTGTCCCACAGCACCCCAGAATAGGATCTCTTACAAGGCATGCTGGGTAACGAAGACCAGGTGCGGCTGTCCATGTCAAAAACTTCAAATGCTTTTACCAAACGCTTACACTGACGCCCACCTTGGGGAGGAGGGGGTGTTTCAGTGAAATAGGTTGACAGGCAGAAGGGGATTCACTCAGACACACACACACACACACACACACACACACACACACACACACACATATACAAGAACAGCCTTGAAATGTTCTGACAGATGGAGAGAGGCGTACAAATGCATGCGCACACACACACACACACACATACACACACATACACACATACAAAAAAGTCTCTGAAATGCTCTGACAGTTATAAAGTCTCTCTCTCTCTCACACACACACACACACACACACAAAACCTGCTACATATATCTTGGATCCCTGAAGGCAGATGCTGGCATCATAGCGAGGGGTGGGCATGGGCGGCAGAAGGGCCCAGACGTCCTTGCGAAGGTCGTACTGCTGGAGAACGCTTCTGGGCAGCAGGTCTGCTCCCATTCCACCAACAGCAAAGGCTCTGCCATCTGATTGCACACAAGCACAGAGGAATGTTTCACCTTCCTGCGTGTGTCTAAAACATCAAACACTTATGTCTAAAGTAAAGTGTGTGATTTGGGTGAATGAAATTTGTCCTGTACACTTAATCATTTATCTTGTTCAGAATAAAAACATATGGCATGTTGAAGATAAAATTTAAATTAAAAGATTAAAATAATGAAATGTTCTTTAATTTAAAACAGTCTGTGAACTTTTTTAGCAGTCAGTCTACTGTTATTTTAAAATGATTTATTTAGTCATATCACTAAAAATGAAAAAAAGAAAAAACCTTTAACAGTAATAGCGAGCCCCATCAACTCCTCCCTCAGCGAACTCCTCTTCCTCCACTTGCCCTCCTCAGTGTTGTAGACCTCCACAGCTTTGAGAGGATGCTGCTCCTTGCCTATGCCTCCAACCACGAGAAGCTGCTTGCCTAATACCGCTATAGCGGCACCTGCTCTGGCCGTGGGCATCGGGGGGAGGCTCACCCACTGGTCCACCTCTGGGCAGTAGAGCTCCATGCAGTTGGTGGCTCGTCCGGTGGCGTCACAGCCCCCCAGCATGTATAGCTGACCTCCGACTTCGGCTAGAGAGTGATACACGCGCCCACTTGACAGGCGTGCCAGGTTCTGCCAGTGGAACTCGTGAGCCATGGGCACTGCCATTGTTCTAAAGGGGTTGAAAACATACTGGTCATTTTGTTAGTTTGTGCTTGTTATAATTCTGCTGATTTCCAAAATAAACTCTGGGGATAAATCACAAATTCCCCTGTATACACACGTAACTTTATTTTAATGGCATGCAATTTTATTTTAATGGTATGCAATTTTATCCAATGACAGCTGAAGGAAAAAAAAAACTGAATACAAAATGAAATAATAAAAACTTATTAAACATCTCTATCTCATGGAAAAGTGGTCAAGCACATGAAAGTTTAAACATAAAATACTCTTTTTATTACATTTTACTTAACACTCTTTTCCCATTTATTTCTCTACAACCCTCCCATCTTTTAAAGCCGTACAGTAAAAACTATGACATAACAGCGTGCTACTACTCAGTCACTTCATGTCTCAGTATGACTGAATCATTTCACTACTCAGCCCACTCTCTGACCCTCTTCAAATGATGTTCACGTAGGAGTATTTTTTACTCCTATTTTTATCTGAGCAGACAGAGAGAGAGTGAGAGAGAGAGAGCAAGAGAGAGAGAGAGAGAGAGAGAGACAGAGCAAGAGATATAGCGCTCCATTTAGAACAGCAGTGCTGTTGATGCAATCGATTTTTGCACGACCGTTCTGCTTCAGCTCTCCTCAGCTGTGTACACAATTAGCTTGAAGTGGATTGTTGTAGCACAGCTTAGCATCCCATCAGTAACCAAGCAACCACCTTTCTCACTTCTCCCCATCTGCTTCCTTCCCTATCTTACACCAAGTAACAACTCCCTTGTTTTTTCCCCCCACTTACAAGGACACCTACAAGGAAAGGCTTCAAAGGAATACGCCAATTCCACCGAGGCATTCGTCGATGCAGCGTCGTACAGCATCATGGATTTCTCATTACACCGACACTTCATTTCACCAGAGACCTGCGCTCCGTTAGCATGACACGGCACTGGGTTTTGGCACTCATCAAAGTCAAACCTAATTAATACTGGATGCTGTGTTAACCGCTAAACCCTACTGTGGCACCAAAACAGCTTCAAAGAGCTTGGGTACGCGCTAACACAGGAGACATGCGACCATTTTACAATCCCTCAAAAACAAAACGTCCTGCATCACTCTTCGTCTTTTAGGCAGATGGCGGCTCCCTGACCGGATGAGTCGCTGTGAAACTTGATTACCAAAACTGTTTTTGGCAGGCGTCTTTGCATCATAAGCCATCTAATTGTACTGTAATAATGATTTGACTGGCGCAGTACAGGTGGAGTGCTCTGGGTCTCTGGTGATGGAGTGTTAAGTAGGCACAGACTCCTGAAAGTGCTGAGCATTTAATCAAGCTCAATCATGCTGTAAATGAGGTGGTTTCTCTCTATCACAGCAAGACTTGCTATGTTCATTTTCTAATGTCACCCCATGGTGGTCCAATAGCAGACAGGATCCGAAGCTTTTAATATGGATTTAAAGGAAAGTAATTTTATACCACGGACTCTTTTCCAATTAACTGTGAAAGTCAAGATGATCGTTCTGAAACCTCTCACAGGACGGCTTATCAATGACGGATAAAATGTGAACAGTGAAGAATACTTTTTGCAAGGGTATTCTGAGGCATTGCTCGCTCCCCAAGGCCTTTGCGTTGAAGTCCCAGCCATCCACTCTGGGCTTTTACTATCTCCCTGATCGTTTAAAGGCAAGCTGTCACGTTCCATCCGCCAGGAGACAGAAACATAAAAGCAAGCTCATGGAAAGAGACATTTCTCCAGACGCCTTTTCTCGCCTCCCCCTGAATGACGCAGAGGTGTGTTGCCATAGAAACAATAGAAGAAGATGCACAGGTCTCATTGTTTACCCATTCTTCCTTCAAAATAGAAGGCACGGATAGTTTACTTTTAATAATAGTTTAACAAATAAATATGGGCAGCTTATTTTGATTTTTTTTTCTCCTTCAACCTTAGGCGGGCGTTTTCTAGTTAACGAAGCAAGCGGCTTTCTCCTGGCATGCCTCGCAAAGCACATTAATTCTCCAATCTGTAACTGATTTGCTTCGCTACTTCTCTCCCTGTCTTTTTTTAATTAACTGCTTGAACAGCTTGAGATCAACTGTAGGCCTATAAGCGCCCACGGCCGTCATTTACAATCCGCGTGCTCCGCTTTCAAACTTTCAATTAGTTAGTCTCTCTCTTTTCTCTTTAACTTAGAACTAACTTTGGGACTAATTTCATCCTTTAGTTGAGCTATTAGCCTGGTATGATCCAGTGGGTTTTAGTTGAATGCTGCTTTTGTCATCCTTTCCTCCAGGCCCACGGCGGCACAGCGGGTATCCATTTTATTGACTTCCATTTAATTAGCATCCCAGTTCTCAAATGCTGCTTACTCTCAAAGTCACACGTGTGCACTTTCTTTCTCAATCAGCTCTGCAGTGGTTTTTATTGGTTTATCTCTGTGGTGTTTATGTGGTTCTGGGGGAATCCCTTTTAGCCTGATGGTTATTGCAGTATCTGACTTCCATATTTCTTCCATTTTCTGTGTCCTAAATGTCTTCTGTAAATCTGCTCCAGCCTGACGTCCCGTATTATAGTGCTGGCTACTGATTCTGCATCAGTGGAGAACTTGAGGTGCTGTATATTTTGTACAATTTTATATTAATTTCAGATCTGCCAGCCATGTAGGTAATACACAGCAGTAAACAAAAAAAAAAAAAAAGGAAATCTGTTGGTTTGCAAATTGCTTGTATAATATCCTTTGGAGAAACCGTGAAATGGTTTTCACACAGATTTTTTAAATCACTAATAATCATTAGACCACCATTACGATTATAAATGTTCATACTACCACTATTTATTTTTGGTCTAAATTTTCAGCCTATTTTTGGCTGCAATTCTCTACATGATTCCTAATAAAAATATTTTAAAAGTGATGTTAAATAAACTCCCCTCCAAAAATCATTGGAACAGCGAAGCTAATTCTTACGTTTTTGATATACACTGAAGACATATGGGCTTTAGATTAAAAGATGAATATGAGAGTTCAGAATCTCAACTTTCCGTTCCCGATATTTACATGTAATTACATCTTGATTTTTATATATTAAACAGTTTAGAACAGTAGTTTAGGACAATAGTCCTATAATACTGTCAGTAGTCAATTAAATTGACATCACCAAACCGTTTCATTCTTCATTTGTGCTGCTTTTACTGCAGCTTCCTTCAGCTGTTGTTTGTTTTCAGGGAGGTTTTCCTATCAGTCTCCTCTTTAGGAGGTGAAATGCTGTTTAGATGGGTTAAGGTCTACTGATTGACTTGGCTAGTCTATCCTCCTCTATGAGGAGTCTCACACACACACACAAACACTGTGTTGGCATTGTTTTGGGTTATTGTCTCGGATGCATGAGGAAATTCCTTCTAATTAGTTAGTAATGTTAGTAACATTCGGCAGACAGAATGTTTCTGTAGACTTCTGAATTCATTCTGCTGCTACCGTCATGAGTTACATCATCAATAAAGATTAGTGAGCCTGCTCCAGAAGCAGTCATGCAAGCCCCAGCCATGACACTACCTCCACTGTGCTTGACTGATGAGCTTGTATGTTTTGGATCCTTTCTTTCTCCACACTCTGTCCTTTCTTCACTTTTGTAAAGGTTAATCTCATTTCCAGAACTTTTGTGGCTCATCTCTGCACTTCTTTGTGAATTCCAATCTCCTGACCCTTACTGCTGAGGAGTGGTTTGCCTCCTGCGTTATGGCCTCGATATCTCTGCTCTCAGAGTCTTCTACCAACAGTGGATTGTGAGACCTTCACCCCTGCCCTGTGGAGGGTGCTGATGATGTCACTGACTGTTTTTTTTTTTTTTACACTTCCCACAATGTGTCTATCATTAACTGATTCTGTTTTCCTTGGCTGTTCTAATACTTAAGGAGAGTATTGTACATACTAATTTCTATTGTAAACTCACTCAGAAATACTCCAATAGATTTATTTCGAGTAAATGACCTCAAAACGTTCTCTGATTATCCCGACAGAAAGCAAGGGCACTGGCCAAAATATTACTAATGTGAGATACTGGAAAAGACTTTCAGGGCAGCAGCTAATATCATATATATAAAAATATATAGGACATATATTTTTACAGATATATAAAAATATCTACGAAGCTGTCGATCTTTTCAGATTCAAGTGTTGATTGGCTCATCTGCTATTTTTAGCATCTGCTACTTTTACTTTTTTTTTATTGTGGGGAAAAAAAGAAAAAGCTTAAAAAAAAAAGACTTGTACTCGGACTAGCGCAAGAGCACATGTAATTTATGTGTTCATTTATTTATTTATATGGTCTGTTCAAGAAGCACAATGCAGATATTCACCAACATAACAGTGAGTGCTTCAGAGTTCTCTGTCAGAGGTGATGAGTTCTTTGTTTCCATTCTCTAAAGGAAGCAATGAGTTGATTAAGAGGAGCCCATATTCACACTGGGCTTTACATATTGATTTTCTTGCTGCAACACCTGCTAACATGACAGATTATTTGTACCGAACTGAAATGCGATTCTTTTTATTGCAGACGGATAAATGAACATTCAGCAAAGCATGCGAACTCCGAGACCTACAAATCTCACCTCGGTGTCAGCGCAGTGATCATCAAATTGGATCTCCACATGCCGAAATTGTGTCATGACCCAATTACACTCAAGATGCTGTCTCAAGTCTGCACCTCCTCCCTTTTCTGCAGACTGGAGCACTTTGATATCGCAGAGCAAAGGCTCTTTCTGTGGACACTTCCACTAGTTCGGGGTCGGCGACGGTTGTAGCAGAGACTATCATTTCCATAGCAACCCTGAATTCAGCTCACGGGTGCACATACAGATGAGCCTGTGTGCTGTTTGAAATTTCATTACTGTTGTTCTTCTTGGATTTTCTTTTGAAGTGTAGGTGCGGCGGGCCATTCTCTGTGCTCGACTACTTTTCAATTTTGCAAGGATTGCATGAGTATGATATTAAATATTCACAAGATCACCAGGCAAACCGTGGTGTGTAGGCGAGACCTCGGGCCGTCTGTTACCAAAACAAACGCAGCTTGCTGAATGCTGGAGACAATTAGCCGACTAGCACTACTGACTAAAAAAAAAAAAAAAGGGAAAAAAAAAAGAAAGCGCCTGCAAAGGTTTAATATAAACACAATACCCTTTAAGCAGGATGAATTAGTATGCATGAGCTCAATATTTCGGGCTAATCGGATGTTTTGCAGGAAGTAAGCCTGTAATTTCTGGAATTTAATTTGGGGACTTCACTGGTTTGATTAAACATGCACACAACATCTGGACAAGTACTAAACAAGGTCTCATTACTGCTAATGTGTAAGATATTTTCCTGTTCCAAATAGGGTCTGAAATTCTGACAGTATGATAAACAAGTCTAAAAATATCACAACTTCATGATACACAAAAGTTTGCAGACACCTGAAAAATAGATTCATGTGTTTGTTGAATATCCGCTTCCAGATTTATTCCCCCTTTGTTGTTACAATAAGCTCCACTCTTCCCTTCTGTGAAGGCTTTACACTAGATGTTGGAGCGTGGCTGTGGTGATTTGTTTAAATTCAGCCCCGAGAGCATTAGTGAGATCTGGCATTGATGTTGGGTGAGGAGGTCTGGGGTGCAGTCAGTGTTCCAGTTCATCCTAAAGCAAGGTTGAGTCAGAGTCGAGGCTATGTGCAGGTCACTCGAGTTCTTTCACTTCAACCTTAACACACCATGTCTTCATGGAGGTTGCTTTGCGATTAAGGGTATTGTCGTGCTGGAACAGGTTTTGGCCTCTTAGTTCCAGTGAAGAGAATTTGTAAAGCTTCATCATACAAAGACATTCTATGCAATTCTGTGTGAACTTTGTCAAATGATTTTTCTAAAAAAACTCATTCAGCCACAGGAATTTAAGTGCAGTCTTGTCCCCTGTTCTGGGAAACGGAGGTGCAATATTGTGATTTAGGACGAGTCCAAACGAAAGTACACTACCACGAGTTATCACAAAAAAAATACGCCAAAAATGCAATCTTTTCTTCCCCAATAAAACACTACAAGCAAAGAAAAATCAATATTGCAAAAGCTTACTCCTCATCATGGCACCTGTTAGTGGGTGGGATATATTAGGCAGCAAGTGAACATTTTGTCCTCAAAGTTGATGTGTTAGAAGCAGGAAAAATGGACAAGCGTAAGGATTTGAGCGAGTTTGACAACGTGCCGAATTGTGATGGCTCGACCACTGGATCAGAACATCTCCAAACTGCAGCTCTTGTGGGGTGTTCCCGGTCTGCAGTGGTCAGTGTCTAAAAGTGGTCCAAGGAAGGAACAGTGGTGAACCGGAGACAGGGTCATGGGCGGCCAAGGCTCGTTGATGCACGTTGGTAGTGAAGGCTAGCCCGTGTGATCCGATCCAACAGACGAGCTACTGTTGCTCAAACTGCAACAGTTAATGCTGGTTCTGATAGAAAGGTGTCAGAATACACAGTGCATGACGAGTCAGGGCTGTTTTGTCAGCAAAAGGGGGACCAGCACAATATTAGGCAGGTGGTCATAATGTTACGCCTGATCGGTGTATAATGACAATAATGACAAAATAGTAAGAAGACAATAATCGCATCATTTCAATCGTATTTTGAAAAAGTCAGCTGTGAGGTAACTGTCCTATCATACACCGTGACTAACTGTGGCACTCGAACAACCCTAAAGCCAACAGATAGTGGAATAAATTCTGAATAGTTAAGGTTAGTGCAATGCTTTATTATGGAAGCACCTTCTCTAATACGTACCAAACAAAATGTCCCTTAAAAAACACCCTTCATCAGAGACAGCTCATTTCAATTATTAAGGTTTTAAGATGCTATTATAAGAGAAATGCCAAAATATAATGAGAAGGAAAGTAAGAGGAGAGAGCGTTCAGGAAGATTACAGCTGGGAGCCAGGGATAAGTCTCTTTAAAGTGCAAGCCCAAAAGGCCTTATGACTAATTGCAATGGAAATGCCTTTGTAAGACAGGAATGAGTCTCAAGTCCCACAAATCCTCGATACTATGTTCCTGTCTGATTATTTTTAGAGACCAGTGTAGTGGAGCTCAACTTCTAAAACTTGGCAGACGCTGATGTGCCTGTGCCAGAGAGTGAACATTTTGTGACTGTGGACATATGCTGTGCATCAATTTCAGTCCTGAAATCTTCCAAAAACAAGCTTACAATCAGGTTGATGGCTCATGTAGGATGTTGGGTCTATGTGAATGTAAGCAGTGCCGAGAGCTCAGAACTCAGGTTTATTATTGATTTATTATCATTTAAATAATTCCAAATCCTATCTTGATGAAATCAATAAATCACTCTGATAGACAAGCCTTAGATGGCTTCGCTAACACCCTTCTACCTAATGATCACACAAGTCCTTGAGCGCTTGGGTGCTATGATTCTTGCAGCCATTTACAATCACTTGACTTTGTTTTCCTCAGAAAAGCACTGCTAATGATACTTCAACAATTAAATGGCTAATTCTGGAGAATCCGACTAAACTTTGTAAAGTCTCAGAACATTTTTACAGATAACACAGAATAACACAGAAATTCTTTGAATGTGAAGACAATTTGAAGTGGTTATGTTTGGTTGTGCTTCACATTATCACTCACATCAGCCTATCACGAATAAGACATGATGTTTTAAAGCAGAGACTACTTCTTTGTTCAATGAACCATTTTGTTTTTGTAGTCACATGTCATATGTTTGCTAAATAAAATTTATAATCGACAAAAACATGTGGAAGCTCTCTTATTTTCTGAGCTAGCCTGTAGTTCATTGAGCTATATTCGGGCTAAATAATATCTAATAATAATAAAAACATTTCAGTCTGCATTTATATCTTTTTCCAGACCATGACGCTCTGGTTGACGAACCTTTCCCTAGAGAATTGCAGCTGTGTTCGTTTTCCTGCTTTAGCACCACAGCGCTAGTGCATTCTTGAACCTGATTGGTGAGAAGGTGTGCGCGGATCAGACAGTAGTTCCGGCTGTAGCATGAACATTAGGTTAATAAATAACGTTAAATGTAAATATTACTATTAATTAAATTGTTATAATATAATCATATTACAATTATGTGCTACATAATGATAAAGACGCAGATTTGGGACACAGACAGTCAGGACTGCCACATAATTATAGGTCTATCATTGATGAGGCAACGCTTTTTTAATTAGGAGACGTTTATTTAACATTTTTGGAAGAGTCTTTGGTGTCATCGCTTTGCAATACGCTATATGATTTTTAGGTAAAAATAACTTGCATTTTTTGTGAGAGCGAGAGAGAAAGAGAGAGAGAGAAAGAGAGAGAGGCTGGTGAGGCCAATCTATCGTAACTTACTAACATGATATTAGTGATAACAGGAACTACTATAACTTCAGACGTTCCATAACAACAAGTCTAACTATACTGTTAAAATGAGCAATTTATTAATGAATTGTACATTGTACTTGTTGCCAAATTGCTGTAATATACTCCGATCAGGCATAAAATTGTGAGCAGTGAGAGGTGAAGTGAATAAGACTGATGATCTCCTCATCATGGCACCTGTTAGTGGGTGGGATATATTAGGCAGCAAGTGAACATTTTGTCCTCAAAGTTGATGTGTTAGAAGCAGGAGAAATGGACAAGCGTAAGGATTTGAGTGAGTTTGATGAAGGGACAAATTGTGATGGCTAGACCACTGGATCAGAACATCTCCAAAACTGCAACTCTTGTGGGGTGTTCCCGGTCTGCAGTGGTCAGTATCTATCAAAAGTGGTCCAAGGAAGGAACAGTGGTGAACCGGAGACAGGGTCATGGGTGGCCAAGGCTCATACATGTACATGGGGAGCGAAGGCTGGCCCGTGTGGTCCGATCCAACAGACGAGCTACTGTTGCTCAAATTGCTGAAGAAGTTAATGCTGGATCTGATAGAAAGGTGTCAGAATACACAGTGCATGACGGGTCAGGGCTGTTTTGTCAGCAAAAGGGGGACCGACACTATATTAGGCAGGTGGTCAAAATATTACGCCTGATTGGTGTAAGCGGAATAACACGGTCTGCTGTGAATTTTTCCCTTACCTAACATTATATGATCTTGACTGAGAAAGTATTGCTTATATATCTTTCCAGTTAATGAAACACGTTAGCCTATTTCATATAAAAATCAATTTTTTTTTAATTTAATAAACGCTTTGGTTGCCAATAAAAAACAGCAAATGAAACCTTAATTATCATGCTAGGTCGATAATTAGATCCTTAATATAATTACTAGCTGAATGAGACATGGCTTTCGGGAGGAAAGGACTGCTTTCTATTTAGCCAGTATTCATATTTTTAAGAATGTGTACCTTTTCATGTGTACAGATGAAAAATAGTAAAATAAAGCTATGCCTATCCCTAACCCTCACGTTAATGTTAACATTAAAGAAATCAATCAGAAGGCATTTTGATATCATTTCAATGACCATGACGGGACAGAGGTCTATGTTAAATTACACCTAGATGTGTATGAATCCGTGTCCTTGACCCTACAATGAACTGGGGTCTCACAAAGGGTGTAAATTAGCAATTTATGGCTAAACATCATGATTTTCTTGTTTCACTCCTTACTAATAAGGCTTTACGGTTTCATTCTGTGAATCAGACGGCATGATATTGTTTTAATGACAGAGACATAATACTCATCACTTAATTGCAGCTATTAAGCTCTTAGAGGGAAAAAAATACAGTATTTTCCTCACATATCCACGACTTTGATATTGAGACTCCATGAATGCTACGTTTTCACATTTCCATCTAAATCCACATTTTATATAGGATGACTGAAAAGGAAAATGATGCTTCATGTTTCTGGAAAATTCTCAGAGAGAATAAATCACAGCAGTCTGCTTGCAAAGTAGGGTAACCTTTAACAGCCATTTAGCAGTTGTATTTCAATGAGCAAGGCAGGCTGTGATTGGCAGCATAAAGAGGCAATGACCTTTCAGCTGGAATAATGTGATACAAAGGCATCATGACCAAAAGTTTTGACACAACGAAGCTGCCACTGGATTCTGAACTTGATTTAGTACGCAGCCTGCCAGATTTAAGCTAATAACCTACTTATAGCTATAGCACTAGATAAATATGCAATATGTATTCGTTTCATTTGAATAAACAAAGAAATCCGAGCATACTTTACCTGATAAAAAGGTATAGTTTTCTTCTTCTTCTTCTTCTTTTTTTTTTTTTTTTTAGCAACGTAGCTAGCATAACAGAAACCGTTGGTTAGCACATCCTGAGGCGAGTGTTGAAAAAAAAGTGAGCACCTTACATCGAAGCGTTTGATTAAATAAATAAAATAAAGGACTGACACAAACGCCGCTGGATTGACAGTGCAGCACAATAATACCGAAAAAAATCGTATTTTATATAATAATTATACTTACTTTTTTATGACTTCTTTCTTTCTTTCTTTTCTTTTCTTTTTTTTTTTTTTTAAACGTAACGGTTCCTCAGCTTCTCCTCAAGCGCCTGGCTTTTCTTCGCGGCTGCCCGTGAGGCGCACGCCCCTCTTTTTTTTATTTTTTTTTTTCCCGCCCAGAGCTCCCTGTTTCCTTCACAGCTTCAACCGCATACTGCATACTACAGCAGTAATGTCAAACTAGTACGCATTTCATTACGGTTAATAATGAATCCGTACTACATTTCCCTACTATTCAGTACTGCAGTAAGCGGTGTAGAACGCAGATCTTCGCTCCTATTGAAACGGAATACTCGCGTACTGCGTAGTATGCACGGTGGATTGCATACTACTTCTAGTAGTAGGCTAGTATGTAGTAGGATTACTGACTATGTAGAATAAAGGGATTAAAATATTCTAGAAATGTGCCCTACTTAATATATAATATACACTAATTGCTCATTTCTGATCACTCTTACGTTATAGTTCCATTTCCCCAGAAATTATTGAGTGAAATGTTTTTTGTTTACAGTTATCTCTGTCTGTTTGTGTTTGCTCATCTTCCTTTTCTCTCTTTAAAATATTACAAAACGCCATAAACATCAGATAACATTGATCATCTAATGCTTGTACATTCTGTCAGCTAACGGTACCGTGATCAGTAACTAACGCTACAGAGATTAGCTAACATCGCAGCAATCAGTTAATCTCACAGCGATCAGCTAACATTACAGCAAACAGCTAACATCACAGTGATCAATTAGCATCACTGTGATCAGCTAAAGTCACTGCCATCACCTAATTTTTTCGTTTTTTATCAATTTTACTGTGAACACCTAACATTACTATGATCAGTTAGCGTTAAGGCAGTAAGCTAATGTCACAGTGAACACCTAACGTTACTGTAAATGCTTAAAGTTCTGAAATCTGAATTCAGCTAACGTTTTTAAGACATTACCGTCATCGCATAACATTATCACGACCACTTTATATTATTTTAATTGGTTAACATTGATGATCCAGCTACTATAATTGCAAATACTTAATATTATTGCGATTACGATCACCTAACGTTACTGTGGCCAGCTAAATATTACTGTGATTACCCAAAGTTATTTTAATCACATAATCTTAAAACAATAAGCTAATTTTACTGTGAACACCTGATATTAATATGATCAGCTAGCATTAAGGCAGTAAGCTAATGTCACAGAGAACACCTAATGTTACAACCAGAGACGGACGGAGACACAGATGCGGTTTCAATGGAGCTTTATTGATACAACCAGCGGGAAAAGCGGAGCGCGGAGAGTGGTGAGTGGACGCGGGTGATCTTTGTGCAAAGAGGGGGAAGCTGGAGCTGATCGGGTTAGGGAAGGCAGCAGGGATGTAAAGCAAAGAGACAGAGAGAAACCCCGGGGCATGAGCTGAAGGCGCGGCGTGGCTCGGCGTGGCTCGGCGAGGCAGGAAGTTTCTGTAAATCACACAGGAGAGATTAGCGAGAGTCCAAACGTTAAACATTCACATAATGTGGTGAGAACGAGATCGGACGAGCGTGAAGTGATCTGGTGGTGGTATATATAGTGCCGTGAGAGTGGAGTGTGATTGTGCTCAGGTGCAGCCGATTAGAACTCTGGAGAGGGCGTGCGTTGTGAGTGTGTGTGTGGCGAGCCTGGCGTGTCTGTAACATTACCCCCCCCTCGACGGTCCGCTCCTGAGGACCGCAGGCTCCGACGTCGTGGTGGACGACCTCTGCCCCGAGGAGCCGGCCGATTGGGGTGTCTGGTGTGGAAGTCCTCGAGAAGCGCGGGGACGAGGACGTTGTTCCGGGGCACCCACAATCGCTCCTCGGGGCCGCAACCTTCCCAGTCCACCGAATACTCCAGGCGACCACCACGGCGTCGAGAGTCCAAAATGTCCCTTACCAGGTACGCAGACCCCTCGTCCATAATCAGCAGCGGGGGGGGGCTCCTCGGTCTGGCCAGGCTCTGTGGGGGGAAAAACAGAAGGGTGGTGAGGTTTTAATAAAGAGACATGGAATACCGGATGGATCTTATATTCAAGTGGAAGTTTCAAACGATACGTGACAGGGTTGATTTGGTGTCTGATCACGAACGGGCCAATGAATCTGGGACTCAGCTTCTTGCAGGGCAGGCGCATCTTGATATCTCGGGTCGACAGCCAGACCTTCTGCCCTGGTCGGTACTCGGGTGCCTTGGACCGTCGAAGGTCCGCCATCGTCCTGCGCCTGCGGAGTGCTCTTTGGAGCTGCCGGTGTGCTGAGTCCATGACCCTCTCGCTCTCCCGGAACCAGTAGTCCACGGCTGGCACATCCGAAGGTTCCCCATCCCATGGGAACAGGGGAGGCTGATGACCGAGTACGCCCTGAAAGGGGGTAAGGCCGGTAGTGGGCTGGCGTAAGGAGTTTTGTGCGTACTCGACCCACCCTAAGAACTGGCTCCAGGCTTCTTGGTGGTCGTGGCAAAAGGTACGTAGAAAGCGACCCACCTCCTGAATCTTCCTTTCCATCTGCCCGTTTGTTTGAGGATGGTAGCCGGAGGAAAGGCTCACGGTCACTCCTAGGCGTTTGAAGAAGGCTTTCCAGACTCGGGAGGTGAATTGCAGCCCCCTATCTGATACGATGTCCTCCGGTAATCCAAAGTATCGGAATACATGGTTAAACAGGCATTCTGCTGTGTCAAAGGCGGTGGGCAGTCCCGGCAGGGGAACTAGGCGGCAGGACTTGGAGAAGCGGTCAATGATTACTAGGACGCAGGTGTACCCTTGAAGATCTGTCATGAGGCTGGAAGATCTGTCATGAAATCCACACCTAGGTGTGACCATGGGCGGTTGGGAACGGGCAGGGGTAGGAGCTTCCCAGATGGTAATTGGCGGGGGTTCTTGGAGATGGCGCATTCTCGGCACCCTTGGACGTACCTTTGAACGTTGCTTGCCATGCCAGGCCACCAGAAGCATTGTTTCAGGAGCGAGAGGGTTCCTTGGGTCCCGGGGTGACCAGTGCCCAGAGAGGTATGTGTAGAGTGGAGAAGCGTGCTGCGTTGCGTTCGAGGAATGAACCGCAACCCCAGGGGGCTTCCTGGCGGGTCGTTGGTGGGAGCATTCGACTCAGGGAGCGTTTCCTCCGACCAGGAGATGGGGCTGACGAAGAGCTTTTCGGGGAGGATGGGCTCAGGTTCGTCACTGGGTTCCTCCCGGCCATGCAGCCGCAACAAGGTGTCCGCCTTGAAATTCTTGGGCCCGGGACGGTAGGAGATGGTGAATTGAAACCTCGTGAAGAACAGAGCCCATCGGGCCTGCCGGGGGTTTAGTCTCTTCGCAGCCCGGAGATACTCAAGGTTCTTGTGGTCCGTGAGAACAACAAACGGGTGTTTCGCTCCCTCGAGCCAGTGCCTCCACTCTTCCAATGCAAGCTTGATGGCTAGCAGTTCTCGATTACCAATGTCGTAGTTAACCTCTGCCGGGCTGAGTTTTCGTGAGAAGAAAGCACATGGGTGGAGGATTCGGGGGCTCCCCTGCTGCTGCGATAAGACCGCTCCCACTCCGGTGGTCGAGGCGTCGACTTCGACAATGAAAGGCAGCTCCGGGTTGGGATGGGTTAGGAGGGGAGCGGTGGTGAACCCGGTCTTGAGGGTGTCAAAGGCCTGAGTGGCGGCTGGGTTCCAGGTCAGCAACTTGGGCTTGTTGCGGAGCAGACTGGTGAGCGGGCTGGTGATGGAACTGTATCCGCGGATGAATCGCCGGTAGAAGTTCGCAAAACCTAGGAACCGCTGGAGCTCTTTTATGGTTGGGGGGGGGCAGTCCCAGACGGCAGCTACCTTCCTCTCGTCCATCCGGACGCCACTGTGGTCGATGATGTAGCCCAGGAAGTGCACTGAGGACTGGTGAAACGCACACTTCTCGGCTTTGAGGAAGAGCTGGTAATCCCATAGCCATTGGAGGACCTCCCTCACGTGCTGGCGGTGCTCGGCCAGGTTCCGGGAGTATATCAAGATGTCGTCAATATATACGAGAACTGACTTATGGAGAAACTCCCGGAGCACCATATGCATAAATTCCTGGAACACGGAGGGGGCATTGGCGAGCCCGTATGGCATGACTAAATATTCATAATGTCCTGTCGGGGTCACGAACGCAGTCTTCCACTCATCTCCCTCTCAAATCCGGATCAAATTATATGCGCTGCGGAGGTCCAGTTTGGTAAACACTGTGGCGCCGCGGAGGCGCTCCAGCGCTGCGGGGATGAGAGGAAGGGGGTACCTGAATTTAATCGTGATCTGATTAAGGGCCCGATAATCTATGCAGGGTCGTAGGCCGCCATCCTTCTTGGCCACAAAGAAAAAACTGGAGGCAGCAGGGGAGGTGGACGGGCGAATATAACCTTGGGCTAGGGCTTCCTGGATGTATTCTTCCATGGCTTTTTCCTCGGGAATGGAGAGGGAGTAAATCCGTCCCTTGGGCACTGGTTCACCAGGGATAAGGTCAATGGCACAGTCCCATGGCCGATGTGGGGGTAGCTTGGAGGCTTTCCTGGGGCAGAAGACATCCTAGAAGTGGGAGTAGCAGGCTGGAATATCCGGGGGCGTGCTTCGGGGGAGCTTTCCACGGATGTGGCCTGAACCGGAAGGTGGTGGACATGCGGAGGGGCTGGGGCAGGGGGGTTGGGAAAGCAGGTCCCAAAGCAGTGCTCTCCCCACTTCAAGACTTCCCCTGTCTTCCAGGAAAGGATGGGATCATGTAGTTCCAGCCATGGGCGGCCCAGTACAATGTCAGCGATGGCGTCTTCCAGAACCAGCAAATAAAGTTCCTCAGAGTGCAGAGCCCCGACCTGGAGGTGCAGAGGCCCCGCAAGGTAACACACTGTTTGGAGGGGCCTCCCAGTTATGGCGTGGACCTGGTAGACCTTCTGCGTTGCGGTATGTTTGAGGCGGAGCTGGCGGCAGAGGGCACCGGAGATGAAGTTGCCCGCTGACCCAGAATCGAGGAGCGCGCAGGCTGGAAGGCACAGATCAGAGGCAGTGAGACATACTACAATGGTGAGTTTCTTAGTATTAAGCACCGGTAGTAGTACACTTACCATTGATCGTGCCGGGTGAGTGGGGCATTCCCCGATGGAGTCCTCATATGCAGCGAGATGCAGCCGTATGCGGGGATCCAGACCCTGACGATAGGTGGTAATGAGCGCCTGCTCATTCCACCCACTGGCAGCGGCGAGGGTCCGGAACTGCAGGGCAAAATCAGACACCGTCATAGAACCTTGTCTTAATCTACATAACCTCTCACCTATTGACGAGTCCCCTGCTGGCGAGCCGAAGACCTCTCTGAAATGCTCCAGGAAACTCGACAGGGAGGTCACGGCGGGGTGGTTCTGGGTCCAGAGGGGCTCAGCCCAGCGAAGGGCCTTCCCGTCTAGGCGAGAGATTATGAAGGCCACCTTTGCCTGATCGTCAGGGTATAGCTGAGGATGCATCTCCAGGACCAGCGAGCACTGAAGCAGAAACCCATTGCAATCCCCCGCCGATCCAGAGAAGGGCGCCGGGATGGCCACGAGACTGGCGATCACAGGAGGTGACGAAGAGGTGGCAGCGGATGCGGAAGTGACTGCGGCGGGGGGTGAGCACGCGGCGAAGCGCCTCCACCAGCTCCGCGATGGGATCCGGAGCGCTCATCCTGGTTGTACCAGAGTGGTAGTCCGATCTTCTCTTACACCCAGAGACGGACGGAGACACAGATGCGCTTTCAATGGAGCTTTATTGATACAACCAGCGGGAAAAGCGGAGCGTGGTGAGTGGACGCAGGTGATCTTTGTGCAAAGAGGGGGAAGCTGGAGCTGATCGGGTTAGGGAAGGCAGCAGGGATGTAAAGTGAAGAGACAGAGAGAAACCCCGGGGCATGAGCTGAAGGCGTGGCGTGGCTCGGCAGGAAGTTTCTGTAAATCACACAGGAGAGATTAGCGAGAGTCCAAACGTTAAACATTCACGTAACGTGGTGAGAACGAGATCGGACGAGCGTGAAGTGATCTGGTGGTGGTATATATAGTGCCGTGAGAGTGGAGTGTGATTGTGCTCAGGTGCAGCCGATTAGAACTCTGGAGAGGGCGTGCGTTGTGAGTGTGTCTGTGGCGAGCCTGGCGTGTCTGTAACACCTAACGTTACTGTGAGTGCCTAAAGTTACTACGATTAGCTAATGTTACTGAAATCAGTTAACGTTATTAAGACATTACTGCCCTCAAATAACATTTTTGCGACCTACTTATATTATTTTAATTGGTTAACATTACCGTGATCAGCTACTTTAATTGCAAATACCTAATATTATTGGGATTACGATAACCTAACCTTACTGTGTTCAGCTAAATATTACTGTGATACCTGAAGTTATTTTAATCACATAATCTTACTTTAATAAGCTAACGTTACTGCAACTATCTTATTTAGTATTAGCTATATTAGCATTATGGTTACAGTATTGCTAAAGCATTGAAATGACAAATGTCAGGAGCAGTTGTTAACTCAGAATTACCTCAGAAATACCTCAGACTGCTACTATTTCTGTGTTCCACTTACTCTGACCCAAAATCTGTAAACTTTTAGTAGTTCAAGCCATATATTTGATGCAACAAGGTGCCAGAAATTGGCTTTAAGGCAGTAAAACATGCTTCAGCATTACATCGGGAAGATTAATTATATAATTCTTTTATTTTTAGTAACCGTTTTATCTTTCTGAGGGTGATGGTGGATCTCATGAACACTAGCTGTGAGGCAGGAATTTACAACCCAGATGAGATAGCAGTCTTTTACAAACACCTTCACACACTCGTTCACAGCTATGGGGAAATTTAACATCAGCAATCCACCTAGAGTACGCAGTTTGGGACTTTTTTAAAACAAAAATGGATCATGTTTAAAATATTCATGCCAGACTTTTATCATAGACACTCAGAAATTCATTTTTAAAATGCTCCAGGGAATTAAACACTGCTCTCTCTCTCTCTCTCTCTCTCTCTCTCTCTCTCTCTCTCTCTCTCTCTCTCTCTCTCTCTCTCTCTTTTTGAGAACATAACAGCACCTATTTTCAATGAAAGTAGCACTGTATTAAGGGAAATGTTTATAAGGTTGCAAGCCTGTGAGTAAAACACTTTCATGAGAATTGATATAAACCTACATGAAGATTTAGAAACATTTATTTCCAATAGACATCATCGGTCATGAAGAATTCATTATGAATTGCCTATTCATTAACATGGTAGCATACATGGGGCTCGTGAGGCACATTTAGCACATTCATTCATTCCTGTCTACTTCAGGACTTATCAGCTCAGTGCACTGGCCTGCAGCGTAGCCTACATTTGCTTTACTAGTCCACGGTTGTGCATCAATGCTATAAGCCACAGGAGAGCTAACCTGCATGAATGTGTGGAATAGTTATTACACAAAAGGATGTTTCTGTCCAACAAGCACAAGCATCCAGCTATACCTCACACTAATCTGCATTTTAATACATTTTACATTTTGTTGACTTGAAATTCTCTTGTGCAAACCTCCATCACTATTAGGGCAGTTCTAATACTTTATTAGCTATCATGAAATGTGTTAGATGACCATTTGAAGGGCCAAGAAAAAAAACAACAACACATACAGCAGCGAAATTCTTCAAAAGGAAAAAAAGTGTCTGGCGAAGCAAGAAACAAGCGCATTAAAGTGTTTAATTTAGTGTAACTTCATTAGCTACTTTGTTCTTCTACTTGCTTAGCAAGTTAGCTAATTAGCACGCTTTGCTAAATAGGCAGGTATAGGCAACTCCAAGCCATTTAGCAGTGATTTATTTTGCAATTCAAAGGTACATTAAAACAGCATTGAAGACGCGTTCAATTAGAACAAATAAGAAACTAGTTTGGCTAGTATAGCTTCATTAACCATTTCTCTGATAGCTAATGCACACACACACACACACACACACACACACACATAAAACACGGATTGAGGAGCAGGTGTAACATCCTGATGCTGTCAACCTTCAGTTCCCAGTTTCCCATCGAGGCACCTAGGCATCAATTTTGAATTAATTCAAGCAGAGGCAGTGTTTCCCAGGCACGAAAACAACACATTCACAATGCTGAGAGCGTCTGTCTACTCCTGGCAAGGTTTGAAGCGTGAACGGGATCGTTTTAAGTCTGCAACTTTGATCACTGAGGCAAGCGAGAGCAGCGTCAAACGTCAGCCAACGTGGTGCCTAATCTGTTTACCCATAAGCCAGTTCCCACTGGTGAGCTGAGGAACGTAAAGGGTTTTTTTAAAAAAAACAAATAAATAAATGAATGGTTCTTTGGTTGAACGTTGAAATAAAATCAAATATTCATCACAACAGCGGTCTTATTCTGTACAAGTGTTCAGAATAGGTATACATTTGAAATAATCAGTGACGGACAAATCTCTAGCTCCTTTTTTATTCGGTTTGTAGCTATGCTTAAATACGATGTGCTTCACTGCAACTCAAAGCCTTAACTACAGCACGCTTTACTTGTTTCGAATAGTGCCATGTGTCGCACTACACACATCAGCAGCATGCATTTCTACTCGGCGTTGGAATATTTTTACTCGGCGGATTAATTAGCACGTACACGTGACAGATGGCCTTTTCAGAAGAAGTGCAAAGCTGTTGTATGGCTCACCCGCTTACTACACACACTTATCTCATCTTGAGAAAATAAACATTTATAAAAATGTATATGGACCAGCCAAAAAAAAAGATCATATAATAATTTGTTTTTTGTCTTTAATTAATTCCTTTAACTAGCTAAGCTATATGTCAGTTTCCAGGCAACCAAAACACAGGACTGGAGCTTTTATTTTCCTTGCTAGAAAAAAATGATGATAATATTCCTCCCAGAGCATCCGCACTTGCTATAAATAATCTGATACTGGGGAAACTGCTGGTCTGCAATCCATCGGTAATCAGATTTCTCTCTAAATGCAGGACATATCTTTAGATCTGCTTTATAATCCAGCCAGGAAGAATTCAACCTCACCGACATAATGCTATCTGAGTTTCTTTACTAGTAAATATTTATTTTATGTTGATTGGTTTATGGTTGTACATAATGGTGTCCTTCTTCAGTTTGTGCAGCCTGTGCAGATATAAGATCTCTGACTGTGTGCTGTTTACATTAGCACTTATATCATATTCTGTCGAGCACACTGGTGAAAGCACATCATCACTGTATTATTGGTGTTTGGTTTTTTTTTTTATTTTTTCTTATTCTCACCTTGCAGTAGGAAAGGTTTGGGCATGTCTTTGAATCACATGAGAGACTTACAGAGCAAAAGAATCAAAAGGTGTTGCATTAAATTGTCTTTTTAAAATATTTTTTATTTATTTCCTTTATTCTTATGCAGATTTTTTTTCACTCTTGACTAGATGGGATTGAACATGCCTCACATAGCAGGATTTAGAAATGTAAATAAATGAAGGCGTATACGAATTATGTAAATATTACGGCTGGATGGAAAAGAATATTAACCGTTTTTATGACAGTAGTAGCAACAACAGTTAAGGAAAGACTCTACAGTTAGAAATAACATTTTTTTATATTTTGCATGTCTACACTTACACTTTAACAACAAAAATGTCAAACCACAACAGGAATATGTTTATTTCAATGTTTATCTACACTCACAGCCACCACATTATCTGAAAATTAACCATTTTAATGTAAGCTCCGCCCACCTCACCATCACATGATCATCTATATTTGAAAAAATGTGAAAAAAATAGGAAAAAATCTTCTGCTATAAATATTTGAAGTTCTATGATATAATGACATCACATGTATATATTAGTTATAAATTTATATTTATTTTTTATTTCAGGGTGAAGTGGATCAAATGTTTCATTATAAATGTTTATTTTTATACCAAGTTTTAGAGAAATTTCGTAAAGAATATTGATTATTGTTGGATTTACAATCCAATATTTGTACTGAAATCTCTCTCTCTCTCTCTCTCTCTCTCTCTCTCTCTCTCTCTCTTATTTACTAAAACCATTTTTATAACAGAAAATGGTGTTTTCTTAATTAAATGATAAATAAATGATTTTGCAACAAGCTGCTCTATAAAAAGCCAGTTAAAATTTTTATTCTAACATCATCCATTCACAAAAATTAATTGTAAAATATTTTGTTAAGGTGTTAAGAATACACCAAAGAAAACAAAAACGTTAAATTTAGCTAGTATTTCCTGTTACATGAATATTAAATCGATTTCTAAAAATCTATTCCTAATTTTAAGGTTGAAATAGTCTTGTTTTGTGGATTCTGTTATGTTTAAGCATTTATTTTGAAAAAACAAAACAAAAAAAGAAACAAATGTATCCTGGCGATTGAATAAGAAAATATAAACTTCTAATCCTACCATTTTAATAAATTATTAAATTAAATAATAACCATACACTATGATAGGAAACACTAGAGGCGGTACTTTTTTTATGTTTGCAAAGATCTTTTATTTTACAGTGAAAAATGTGCAAACCATTAGCACGCAAACATGCTAACAGTTTTTTTTTTTTTTTTTTAGGACTCCCTGCCTGGATGTAAAGTGCTTTGAGAAGTTACACTGCAATTTTCATATTCATGGGCAACGTGTCAAGCTGAGGAGGAAAACTGGAGTTAATTAGAAAACAAAAAAGCTTTTCAGTGAAAAACACATTTGACAGAACTTGATTGCCTATTAAAATTTCCAATCACAAAAAAATGAACGTGCAGAGTAATTAGCCTGCATGGGATGAAACGGCTAACAGAGGGCATGGGGTGAGCAATGTGCTGCTATCTGATGCTCGCTGTCTTTCAGCTTCATCTTTAGATTCAGAGCTTCATCACTTGATAAATGTTGCCTGCTAATTTGTTGTTGATTTAAGCAGCCCTCAAGGGTTTCTTCACTGTGCTTCAGGACGGCAGAAATTCCCTCCGTCAATATCTGAGGGTAGACCAAGAAGGATTTATGTGATTCACGCAGTAATTGAATTTATTTCCAACAGTAAAACGCAGCAGCTCTATACAATACGATCTCCTGGGAAGTGAAAGGAGGTGTTATTAACGGTTGGAGTTAAACCTGCTATATGACTTGCGGACTCATAGCCTGGTTTCTAAACCCCAGCCGTGAGCTGTAGGTTTTATGAGATTAGATTTTTTTTTTTTTTTTTTAACACAATATTGATCTTCAAGAGACTTTCTCTTAGTTTGGAAAGTGGTCCTGTTTCTGTTTGAGTCTATGCAAATAATTCATATAGATGTCTTTGTTATGTAAGAAATAAAACCACTTGGGGGCTGGGGGCAGTTACAGGACCATGAATAATCAGAAACAAATACATTGGAAACTCGGAATACAAATTTAATTCGATCTGGAGGCGAGTTCTTAAGGCGAAAATTTATATTGTATAAAGAATTTTTCCATAAGAAACAATATAGATGCAAATAATCTGTTCCAGCCACCCAAAAATATTAGCAATATTACCAATACATATAAGCGTATGTAAACTGTATGGCTGCTTACAAAGAACTGACCCAAGCCAAACATTCCATTTCAGGGGTCCTTACAGGAAGTCATGCCACCAAGCTTGGGCTAAAAAAAGAACAGACCACCCACTCCACCAATCTGTCAACAAAAAAAGGCCGAAAAATCACCTAGCTTTTATAGAAGTATAGAAAACATAGCAAAAACTAGTTAAAATAGTTCCTGAATGACATCATGTGACCTAGTATTGACCCATTGCTTTATCCTGCAGAGGATGGTGGTGGATCCGGAACTTATCAACAGAATACCGTGTGTGAGGTCGGAATACACCTTAGATGTGAAGCCGGGGCATAGTAGGACACCATGCACACACAAATTCACATTAAACAATTCAATTTTTAGAGGAAATCGGAGAACCCAGAAGAAACCCACATAGAAATGGGAGGACATGGAAAACACCACACTGGGAATAAAATAAATAAAGCTCAGGATCGAATCCCGGATGCTGGAGGTGTTAGGGGGCAGAGCTAACTGCTACAACACTGTGTTACCCTTTAAATCACTTTGTGGAATCTGGCAATAATAGAATTGATTTATGAGCATTTATCTAACTTCCTTAAAATCCCAGTGTGTGAAAAAAAGTGTAGAGACTCATTAGTAATATAAATAACTGATCTATGAGATGGATATGCAAAACCTTAAAGTGCTTAGGGATGCTCATGAAGGCAGGAAGGAGGTTAGGAGTGCAAATAAGAGATGATAATAAGTCATGAAACAGACCAATTATGTTTATTATGTCCCCTTGTGGTCATGAGATTTGTTCTGAAATAATACGTCACTTCAGCTCTAAATTACACTCTAAGCAATAGATTTACCTGGTAAAGGAGATAAATTAGCGGTTCGGTTCTAACTTGTACTTGGCATTTTAAAACTGTTCGATGTGCCTGAGGCAAAATGCTGCTTAAAGGTTTAAGTGGGAGATGAGGGACTCTTTCCATCTTCTGTAAATGCTAATACTGTATATTCTCGCCAAGGTTGAACAAAGAGCCTCGGGATGTCTGCTAGCATGATGTGCTAGCCTCCTGCCTGGACGGCCCACGTGAGAATAGTCAAAGCTTCAAAGCACCAGAAACCAGGCTCAATTAAAGACAAATAGTGGAACGCATGAACGATGATGACCTTTGCCAGTCAGAAGGTAAATCAATAGTGAGCGATGTTTGCTAGTCACACTAATAGTTGAGCGATGGTGTTACAACAAGCTCTAACAAAGGACCGTGTTTGGCTTATTACTAGACATGGAGGGTCGCGTAAACGTGATGAGGTATTTTTGTATTCTTTCAGAACAACAGCAGCCCTTGAGCTGCGCCTTTGAAAGGAATCCATGAATGGCGGTGCATGAAAGCACTCGAAAGTACAAAGTGCTCGCACAATAGAAAAGTGCAGCAGAGAAGAAGCAATAATTTAAAACAACTAGCATAGAAAAGAAGTGAAACATTTGCACATTACACTGGCATCTATTATATTTCCTAAGCACCAAGAAATGAAAAATTACTTGTTTTTTTGTCTTCGCTACGTGTTGTTTGTGTACTTAGCTACCCGTTGCGTTTTTCTTCTTTATTTTACAATGATGTAGCATTTGTGCAAATGACAGAAATTGTTGTAATGAGCGCTCTGGGTCTTCGGTTGGCTGTTAAATAAAGGAAGATATTGACGTATAAACTCCTATCAGAGACGCACCTGTCTCACACTCACCCAGCTCTCACGAGGCCTAGCTATTTCCAGGTTGTGTTTCATCTTGCTCTCTCAGCAGCTGAGATTTTTTTATTTATTTATTTTTTGCCAATTAAGGTGATAAAGACAACAGCATGCCATATTTTTCTCTGCTGAGAAACCGGAAAAGTGGGGCAGAGAGATCGGGAGGGTGAAACCCAGGAGAGTCCGGAATGATGAATAATGCTGTAACTTTACAGGGCAGCGTCGGGCTACGTTATGACACACTGACCTTTTTAAAATGCTCACTTGTAATTCATTGGAATAAAATCCCAATTTGCACCTTAATGCTAAATCGTAACATGTTCTCATAGCTTAATGTCTTCTAGTAAGGCAGATCCCCTTCCCTTCCCTTCCCTTCCCTTCCCTTCCCTTCCCTTCCATTTCCTTCCCGCTGCTGCCATCCTACAGCGAGAGCTTAATTAAGTATATTTAAGAGCTGCTAAGAGCTACGGCTTCGTAGCCAGCAATAAAACCTTGTCAGATTTGAGGATTGGGTGTCTGGGGGTGTTTAGAGAGCTGTGTATAGTATGAAAGTAAAACCTCTGCTTGACTCGATTAGTTTTTATTTTGTGTTATGATGAAGTGGAGTTGCTGTTACTACCACTGAAGCATGTCCTGAAATGTTTACAATTTTGCATTTATTAAAAAAATTACTTTTTATCCTTCTTCTGTTTCGTTTAGTGTTGAGTATTGTCTTCGAGACATGTTAGTTCATGTTATCTCTTACATTATAGCAGCTGTAAAGATTGTTGGGTCACCAGCACTCACACTGGAGACCATTCCAGACATGTTATATAAACATATACAAGCACAATTATCTGCTTTTATTTCTCTCTTAATATGAAGCATCTGCCATACCTCTCCAAGATGTTACTATAGAGATTCGAATGAGTGGCTGATTTGCAGCTGCACTATTGTCAGAGTTGCTGTTACAGAAAATAAATCATCTGACCAATCAGAAGCAAGAATATATATATGAACTACACTGGCTATCAGTTCAGGCTGCATCCAATACAGACTTCTGCAACGTCTTCTTCTGCTTCTTCTTTATGGGAAAAAAGTAGCAAAGAGACCTTATTTTTCTTCTTCTTCTTCTTCTTTATGGGGTACAAGAACCCAAGGTAATACATTGTTGTTCTTCTTCTTTAGGGTTTCAAGCACCAAAGTTAATCCATTCTTCTTCTTCTTCTTCTTCTTCTTCTTCTTCTTCTTCTTCTTCTTCTTCTTCTTCTTCTTCTTTTCCCCCTTCTTCTTCTTCTTCTTCTTCTTTTCCCACTTCTTTTTTCTTCTTCTTCTTCTTCTTCTTCTTCTTCTTCTTCTTCTTCTTCTTCTTCTTCTTCTTCTTTTCCCACTTCTTTTCTTCTTCATCTTCATCTTCTTCTTCTTCTTCTTCTTCTTCTTTATGGGGTACAAGAACCCAAGGTAATACATTGTTGTTCTTCTTCTTTAGGGTTTCAAGCACCAAAGTTAATCCATTCTTCTTCTTCTTCTTCTTCTTCTTCTTCTTCTTCTTCTTCTTCTTCCTCTTCTTCTTCTTCTTCTTCTTCTTCTTCTTCTTCTTCTTCTTCTTTTCCCACTTCTTCTTCTTCTTCTTCTTCTTTTCTCTTCTTCTTCTTCTTCTTCTTCTTCTTCTTCTTCTTCTTCTTCTTCTTCTTCTTCTTCCTCTTCTTCTTCTTCTTCTTCTTCTTCTTTTCCCACTTCTTCTTCTTCTTCTTCTTTCTCTTCTTCTTCTTCTTCTTCTTCTTCTTCTTCTTCTTCTTCTTCTTCCTCTTCTTCTTCTTCTTCTTCTTTTCCCACTTCTTCTTCTTCTTCTTCTTCTTCTTCTTCTTCTTCTTCTTCTTCTTCTTCTTCCTCTTCTTCTTCTTCTTTTCCCACTTCTTTTCTTCTTCTTCTTCTTCTTCTTCTTCTTCTTCTTCTTCTTCTTCTTCTTTATGGGGTCCAAGAACCAAAGGTAATCCATGTTTCTTCTTCTTCTTCTTCTTCTTCTTCTTCTTCTTCTTCTTCTTAATTAAACATTAATAGTCATAGAGCCATAGAAATCAACCAGTAAGTTAAAATGTAGAGAAATGAATCTTGATCATTTGAAACAGCTATACAATAAATTGTGCAGTAGATATTATTGTTCAGTTGACTATATTTAACTTACAGCAGTATTAATAAAAGCGTCATGCTTCATCTCACTTTTGATTTAATCTCATCCTATTGAGCACACTGTCATGCATCAGTCACCTGTCAAAATAAAGGCCCATCTCAGATACTCATCACGATTAGCCCCAAATATACATTTACATTCCAAAGACAGAGCCAGCGTGAAAGCCACATCATTAACACCAATTATTCTAGATAAACAAGAATAAAGCCTCGGCATACATGCTGCAATCACATGCAGTCAGGGCTCATTAGGAGAGTATGGCAGGTTTACCCGGAGCCGTGAAGCATCCTCCGCTCATTAGGTCAGGGGAAGAAGCGAGCCGGAGTCATGATGCACTCGACGTCCCACTAGTCCCTTGCTCCGGCAGGCAAAAGAGTTGCATGAAACGCATACGAGAAATGCGGCTCGTCATTCATTCCCTGCTCTCTGTTTTTGACCTACATTTCCTGTCACACAAAATTACCAGTGCTACTATTGCTACGTGAAGTGTGAGATATGAGATGTGGGTGGGAAAAAGAAAAAGATCTCGAGGCAGTCTTGTTGGAGGTGACTGCAGCCTTTCCTCACTCCTGTAAGAGTGCAAACATTCAGGTAAAGGTGAGTAATGATTCTGACAGGTCCTGAAACAGGTGACAAGTGAGAGACGAAAAGCTGAGAAGCTCTTCTAACTGACTTTGAGGAGTCACAGTGGAAGAAAACGAGCCGCAGTGAGTTACTGCCTGATAAATTAATGACGTTTTCACGCTTGACTGATCACTCGGGTCATTATCGCTGGTTTGTTTTGACCATTTCCTTCCATATTCTAGGTTAATTGCAAAGGTTAAAAAAAAAGAACTATGCAAAATTTAAAGTGTGCTTAAATAAGATCTGGATTCACTGGGTTTAAAACAGCCATCAACATATTATTCTATTGACATTAATAACAGTAAAGGCTTTGTATAGTATCTGTTTAATAAAATAAAATGTGGTTGTTTACTGTATATGGTTAGGAAATGTTTCTATAGCATTTATGGAAGGAGTCTCCAGTGTTAATTCTTTGTAGCGGTGATTTTTTTTACAGGAAACTCTTCAGGACATGAGTTCACACGTTGCAGTTTTCCAGTAACATGACAAGCGGCAATTTTTTGTCTTATTAACGTGAAGCTGGCTAAGGAAACGACCGGTTATAGCTGCTATTACATAAGCGAGAAAAATACCTAATTCGTTCAACATTCAACAACGTTCTTTAATAACGGATTGTATTTGTATGCATATTGCTCACTGAGAAAAAGTGGAGAAGCTTGAGGAATTGACTTTCTATTCTAATTCTAATGCATCCGTTGGTTCCATGTGAACAAACTGAGTAAGTCCAACACAATTTATTTTTGTACATTAGCTTCAAGAGGGTTTGTTTATTCCAGGAGAGTGAAGAGAGACAGCAGGGTGTTGAGTATTCTAACCGATGGTCTGATTTTGGGGGTGGTGGTGGTGGGAGGAATCATCCACAATACTGGTGGCTGGTAGCCTTGTGGATGCTGGGCCAATTATGAAGGTTCTTCTTGTTGATCTTCTTAGCTGTCCACAAAAAAGTCTGAAGCTGTGCAATTTTGATCTCTAGGATGGTCTCTGTAGAAGGTGGTCATAGATGTGAGCTGAGGTTAGTTGTGTTCAGGTGGAGTCCATGAGAGGACCCAGAACTTTAAATCTTCTGTTGATGTGTAGTGGTTGGTGGTCCACTCAGGTCCACCTGATTAGCCCTTTGATCTTTCCACATTTAGAGATTGTTGACTCTACACTATTTTGTGAGCTGCTTTAATACCTTGCTGTTTGCTGACTGGAGACCATCAGCAGCAAACTTCTGATTTTCTGGTCTGATGTTTGGGATGAGTGGGTTTGGGGTGTTCAGCGTGGTGGTGAGGAGGTTGTGTTCCTGATCCTGATGGATGGATTGGAGTCTCCTAGTCAGAAGGTCTAGAACAGGGGTGTCCAATCTTATACACAAAGGGCCACCACACCTGATTCCACCTGATTTAATCAAGTGATCTTGACTTTCAGTAGACTCAGGTGTGGTTTCTGCTCGGTTGGAATGAAAAGCTGCCCCACACCGGCTCTTTGCGGAGAAGATTGGACATTCCTGGTCTAGAGGAAGCTGATCAAGCCCAGTAGAGCCACACCACCAAACCTTTTACTTTTCCAACATAATAAACCTGATCATCCCACTCCAGCTGATAGGAAAGCTGAGCCAGCTGCTGTGGGATGATTGAATTGATTATGTTGAAAAAGTAAAAACAACTTCAGCCAGCTAGTGTTTGTAAAAGCATTACATTCCTCAAGAGACGCTCCTTTATTCAACATGGCTATATACATATCACTGATAAGCCATTACAGGGTTATTGCCAAAGCCTGTCCGAGCTCCTCTTGGTGTATAAATTCCCCCGAAATGAGGAAATGAATAACTGGAGCTCTGCTGGAATGCCCCGATCGTGGGGTTATCTCTGTACTCCCTCAGAAGGTCTCCCATTAAAATGTGCATTAATACACAGGCGACGCTGCAACAGAAGTATCCTTGATGGCTTTGGCGAGCTCGCATGAAACAATTATGAGCTGCTTTATTACTTTGCAATGCACTTTGTGATTCCCATAGAGGTCCTAAGGAGCTTGCAGATGAGTAGAGATGAAACTTGCCTCCTACCATCTCTCCTTCTCTCTGTCTCTCTCTCTCTCCCTCTTTCTCTCTCTCTCTCTCTCTCTTTCTTGCCTATAATAGCTCACTCAGAGACCATGATGCATTGTTTAAAATAAAGCAGTTATTAGAGGCTAGATGCTCGAGTGAGATATCACTGTACACAAATAGGCCATTTTGCCATAACTAGGACACGCTTGTGGAATAATAACAAGGCCCAGAAATTAACATTTCCAAAGGGAGGAAAACAAAAGCTTGTTTCAGGGATGGTGAGGAAACAAGAATATACAGCTGAGATCAAAGCAGCATCACCAATCACTGGTAACGGTGATGAACACTTTGTTACTTAAAATATGATCCAGCGATGGGATTCATGTTTCAGCATCTAGCTTGCCAGATTCACTGCATCCTAGTTTGGCTGAGGTGCCTATTTATGTCTGCCAGTTTGTGATTTATATAATTAGTCTCACTAGATTTCATCCCACACAGTCTATATTTACTCAAAATCTAATTAAAAAGGCAACGTGTTTTCACCGTTTTCTTGGGCGCTATACAACAAACATCACATTTCCATCTTTTATTTTATGGGCCGCATATATTTTCATTGCAGTGTTTGAATATAAACACGGGCTTGCACTTACACTTGCATATTTATAAAAATGAGATTTTGAGCCAGAACAGAAGCCAGGCCGCTGCATGAAGCTGGTGGAGGAAAACGTTTCCTGACTTGCTCGTCCAAAACACCTCAAAGTGGCTCAATAATATTCAGATCAGGTGACTTTGCAGTCCATGTTCATCAAACCACTCTGTCACCAGTCTCGCTGTGTGTACTGGTGCATTATCATCCGGGTACACGGCACCACCTTCTTCAGGGCACAACATTCGAGGTGCACACAGTCCTCCAGAGTTTTCCCCAAAAGAATGTATACAGCGCTAGTCACGCTAATGAAATGCTACCCACCGAAGTCATGGTGACATTTCTGCTTTTAGTTGGTTCATGTTCCTTTTTCCTTTCTCTTTTAATAATAGCATTAATAATAAAAATAATAATAAAAACTGGCATTCAGTACTGCAAAGAACATACAGCACACTAGGCATGCTATTCAACCTCTGAAATGTCATCCACAGCCACAGTGACATTTTTCCACCTTTTAACACAGTTGGATAAGAAGCTGCTGCTTCCTCCATTGTATAGCAGAAAAAAGAATAAATTCCAGAGTTAAAATAAAACATAACAGACTGCAATATCACACCACGCATTATCCATTTATCCAATATATAACTGCTAATACTGAAGAAATGATTGTGCGTGTCTTCAAATAAGCTTGGAAAAAGGACACCCGAGCGAATACGTCCTTGCCCAGGCTTCCGGTTCTGCTGCAGAGGACCTGGTTCATTAAGACACTTAAATACCCAATAGGAATCAATCAGAGTGAAATATCACAATTGTAGCGTGTAGATGGTGCTGTAAAGGATGTCATTACTACACAAAAACATCGCTGTTATACCTCTACAAGCCCCATACAAGTCCTCGCAAATAGAGCTAATTAGAATTATAACAGCTGATGGCATTTAAAATCCAAGACATTATCGCTATATTAGCAATGCTTGTGCATTCGAAATAGCAGCCTAGCTATTATTTTTTCATGATCTTAACATAAACAGCTCTGATTAAAACGAACTTGCGGAGGGATTCAGCTCCACGAGTCTCAGATATCATGTAAAAGTAAAAGTGGAGTGTAATGTAAACGTTTAAAAAGAAGTTAATATCAGTAAATACCGTACTTTAAGACCCTACATAAGACCTTTATTACATGTTCGTATTGAACAGCATTTATTAAACAAAGCTGGAGAAAAATTTGTTTTTATTTATAATAAAGGTTATTGTTTTTCCATGGCAGATGTTGTAGCCTCATATCAGCATTATAAGTGCAAGTTTTATTACACCACGTTTGGTAATGCAAACGAATTGCTTGAGCTGATGAGCTTCTATATATGCAGCTTTTGTGACACTGTTATGTAGGTTTCATGTAACTTTACATGCAATTATACTTTTTTCACTAGCTTTTATGAATGTATACTGTATGTAGGTTTATGTCAGCATTCACATCGAACTCAAATTCCCATTACACTTGACATGGTGTGTAACAAATCAGACAATTCCATGGAATTAGCATTGCTTAGCATTGCTCACAAATTCTTTTTGTAGCACTTTTGGTAGGAACTGACCCCTTTATGCCGTGAACACCTCAAAAGACCTGCTGTTTTGGAGATACCATTTTTCCTGCTTCCAACACATCAACTTTGAGAACTCTTTGTTCACTTGCTGCCTACACCTACACCAATAACACTACATTACTCCCCAGTCAATACTGTGGACTTCTTCCGCTTCCTGGGAACAATCATCACCCAGGACCTCAAGTGGGTGCTGCATATAGACTGTTTAATTAAAAAAGCGTACCTGTGCTTGTACTTTCTGCGGCAGCTCAAGAAGTTCAGCCCACCAAAGACAATGATGGTGCACTTCTACACCTCCATTATCAAGTCCATACTCACCTCCTCCATCACCACCTGGTATATTGCTGCCTCAAAAACAGACTGCAGAGTCTCATTCACTCTGCTGAGTAGGTGATTGTCTGCAATTTACCACCTCTTCAGGACCTGTACACTTCCAGGACCCTGAATAGGGCAGTTAAGATTGTGGCTGACCCTTCTCACCCTGGAAGCGATCTTTTCGAGGCACTCCACGCCTGCAGAAGACTGAGGTCCATCAAGACAAAAACCTCACACCATAAAAACAGTTTCTTTCCATCAGCAGCTGGCCTCATCAACAACATGCAGCACCCACCGTGGTCTCTTATCCGCCTACTTGGACATTAACACATAAACCCCCTTTGTTGTGTTCATACGTATGTGTCACGTTAATGCACACAACTCAGACAGCCATACTGCATCTGCATTTTCTACACAGTTAACCTTACTTAAAATTCCTAGATTCTTCTGTTCATATTTTTTATTGCTAAGTTAAGTTGTCTTTATTTGTCACATATACATTACTGCACAGTGAAATTCTTTCTTCGCATATCTCTGCCTTGGGGGTTGGGGTCAGAGCGCAGGGTCAGCCATGATACAATTCAATTCAATTCAATTCAATTCAATTTTATTTGTATAGAGCTTTTAACAAAGAGCATTGTCTCAAAGTAGCCTTACAAAACATAAGAAACAACAAACATACAAACAGACAAACAGTCCTAGATGTTAGATAAAGTTTTCCCTAGTGAGCAAGCCTGAGGCGACTGTGGCAAGGAAAAACTCCCTTAGATGGTATTAGGAAGAAACCTTGAGAGGAACCAGACTCAAAAGGGAACCCATCCTCATCTGGGTGACACCGGAGAGTGTGATATGAACAATGTCCTTTCTGCATTAGCTCTGTGATGCAGATACAGCATGTGTAGAAAGTTATCTGTAAATTAATTAGAAGGTTGTTGTCGTCCACATAGGGTTGGCAGCGTTGCCAGTCCTCACAAAGCAGAACCCGGCTGGAGCTGGTCCATCTCTGGATGCCACTGGATCTCTATATGTCTCGGGATGGGTAGAAGAAGAGAAACAAATGGAAAGTAATTAGCGTAGCTGCTGTTCATAATATTAGCAGGCACTAGATGATGATGTGCATTTAATCAGATGTATTGGAGCACAAAGTTATGGGATGTATTAGGTGTATGCCTGGCTAAAGAGATATGTTTTTAGTCTACATTTAAACTGGGAGACTGTGTCTGAGCCCCGAACACTGTCAGGAAGACTGTTCCAAAGTTTAGGAGCTAAATACAAAAACATTCTACCCCCTTTTGTATATTTTGATATTCTGGGAATTACCAGAAGTCCGGAGTTTCGAGATCTTAAGGAGCGTGATGGATTGTAATGTGTTAGAAGACTGGCTAGATACGTGGGAGCTAAACCATTTAGAGTCTTGTATGTAAGTAGTGCTAGTTTATAATCAATTCTAAACTTAACAGGTAGCCAGTGCAGGGATGATAATATTGGGGTTATATGATCATACTTTCTTGACCTGGTAAGGACTCTGGTGGCTGCATTCTGGACTAACTGTAGCTTGTTTATTGAAGATGCAGGACAACCACCTAGTAATGCATTACAATAGTCCAGTCTGGAGGTCATGAATGCGTGAACTAGCTTTTCTGCATCAGATACAGATAAAATGTTCCTAAGCTTGGCAATATTTCTCTTGGCAATATTTCTGGAAGAAGGCTGTTCTTGTAATATCGGAAATATGTTTTTCAAAGGACAAACTGCTGTCTAATATTACACCCAGGTCTTTCACTGTTGTGCTAGTAGTAATAGAACATCCTTCTAAGTACAGGTTGAATTGTGAAAGCTTCTGTGTACTGGTTTTTGGACCAATCAGTAATATCTCCGTCTTATCAGGATTTAGTAATAGAAAATTATCAGTCATCCAATCTTTAATATCTTTAACACACTCTGTTAATCTAGAAAATTTAGATATTTGATCTGGTTTTGATGAGATATATAACTGGGTATCGTCAGCATAACAGTGGAAACTAATCCCATGCCTTCTACACATACAGCGCCCCTGGAGCAAGTGGGGTTAAGGGTCTTGCTCAAGGACCCAATTGCGGCAGCTTGGCGCTGTTGGGGCTTGAACCACAATCTTCTGGTCAACGACCCAGAGCATTAACCACTTGAGTTATCACCGTCTACAGCTACCACCGCCCACTTTTTTTAAGTAAAATTTTTTTTAATTATTGTGCCCCAAACACCAAGTCAAATTCCTTGTATGTGTAAAACCCACAGTACTTGACAATAAAGCTGATTCTGATTCTGATAAATCCCACCTTTAACAGGTGTCATAACGAGATAATCAATGACATTCACGTCACCTGTCACGGACGTAGACTCGGAAAAGTATCCGATTTAATAGAACGGATACAAAACACGACATAAACCACTTTAAGAACTCTTTTCTGAAACCAAATTCTGACTTGCTCTTAAAAACATCTTCACCAAAAGGCACAGCTGTATCACTCCAGGGTCTATTTTTACCTCAATTATTAATGATTTAAAAGCTTTGTAATTGATTTTAATTTTAATTACGTCTCCCAGTGTGTGCAGTCCATTCCCAAACTGACCGCAGGATTTGATCAGTGCTCTCGCAGTAGCACTGAACACGCCTTGTTAATTGAAAATAACAAAGAAATACAGATTATAGGGATTTTTTTTATTACATTCATGAACAAATGATCGTATTTCACTACAATAACAATAATCATACGGTAGTTTTGAGTATATTATATTGAATTATCAGTACATAGAAAATAAAAACCCAATAAAAGAAAATATTTCCCCCAAATGGAAGCTTGTTAATATACAGACAGTGTAATGATTCACCTAATGAAAAGAGATTCGCTTTATTCCAGTTTACTCCCTCGAAAATGATTTGCAGACTTTTTAACAGCGATAACAAAACGCTGAAATAAACTTTTACAAAGAAGAAATAAATAAATCGTGTAAATAGATAAATGCGGCTGTGCGAGCTCGGTGGCTGGGTGACTAATAACGTAGCAGTCACTGTTGATTTGTTTTAGAATGGAAACCATATTGAGATAAATGAGCTCTCTCCAGATGTTCTATTAATTATTTTTTCATAATCTTAACATAAACAGCTTTGATTAAAAACAAGACTTGTGGATGGATTCAGCTCCACGAGTCTCGGATATAATGTAAAAGTAAAAGTGGAGTGTAAAGTAAATGTTTAAAAAGAAGCTAATATCAGTAACACTGTACTTTAAGACCCTGCATAAGACCTTTATTACACGTTCGTAGTTAAGAGCATCGATTAAACGAAGCTGGAGAAAAACCTGTTAAGGTTTTTATTATTATTTATTATAAAAGTTATTGTTTTTTTTGAATAATTTTAATAATACTTCATATCAGCATTATAAATGCATTATAAAAGTTCCATTACTGCTAATACATTAAAGTGATTTATTTGGCCGACATATGAGCTTCGTTGGATTGGAGTAATGCTTCATTATATAATTTTCAATGCAAATGAACCACTTAAGCTGACTAGCTTCTATATATACAGCTCTTGTGACAGGTTTATGTAGGTTTCATGAAACATTACATACAATTGTACTTTTTCACTAGCTTTTATGAATGTATACTGTATGTAGGGTTATGTCAGCAGTCATGAAGGGCTTATGCCAGCTGTCATAACAGGCTTAAGTAGGTTTCATGTACTGTTACATGCAATCATACTTTCTGCTCCCCATGACCTGATGATAGATAGGATAAGCGGTACAGACAATGGAATGTATACTGTATGTAGGTTTCGAAGGGCTTATGTCAGTTGTCATAACAGGCTTAAGTATACTTTTCCACTAGCTTTTATGAATGTATACTCTATGTAGGTTTATGTCAGCAGTCATTAAAGTTATGTCAATTGTCATAACAGGCTTAAGTAGGTTTCATGCCACTTTACTTGCAATTATATTTTTTCACTAGTTTTTGTGAATGTATACTGTATGTAGGTTTATGTCAGCACTCATGAAGGGCTTATGACAGTTGTCATAACAGGCTTATGTAGGTTTCCTGTTCCTTTACATGCCATTATTCTTTTTCACTAACATTTATGAATGTATACTGTATGTAGGTTTGTCAGCAGTCATGAAGGGCTTATGTCAAGTGTCATGACAGGCTCAAATAAGGTTAATGTTACTTTACATGCCATTATACTTTTTCACTAGCTTTTATGAATGTATGATGTATGTAGGTTTATGTCAGCAGTCATGAAGGGCTTATGTCAGCTGTCATAACAGGCTTAAGTAGGTTTCATGTACTGTTACATGCAATCATACTTTCTGCTCCCCATGACCTGATGATAGATAGGATAAGCGGTACAGACAATGGAATGTATACTGTATGTAGGTTTCAAAGGGCTTATGTCAGTTGTCATAACAGGCTTAAGTATACTTTTCCACTAGCTTTTATGAATGTATACTCTATGTAGGTTTATGTCAGCAGTCATTAAAGTTATGTCAATTGTCATAACAGGCTTAAGTAGGTTTCATGCCACTTTACTTGCAATTATATTTTTTCACTAGTTTTTGTGAATGTATACTGTATGTAGGTTTATGTCAGCACTCATGAAGGGCTTATGACAGTTGTCATAACAGGCTTATGTAGGTTTCCTGTTCCTTTACATGCCATTATTCTTTTTCACTAACATTTATGAATGTATACTGTATGTAGGTTTGTCAGCAGTCATGAAGGGCTTATGTCAAGTGTCATGACAGGCTCAAATAAGGTTAATGTTCCTTTACATGCCATTATTCTTTTTCACTAACATTTATGAATGTATGATGTATGTAGGTTTATGTCAGCAGTCATGAAGGGCTTATGTCAGCTGTTATAACAAGCTTAAGTAGGTTTCATGTACTGTTACATGCAATCATACATTTTGATTAGCTTCTACGAATGTATACTGTATGTAGGTTTATGTCAGCAGTCATGAAGCCCTTATGTCAGTTGTCATGACAAGCTTAACTATGTTTCATGTTTCTTTACTTCATAGACAGTTGTCAGTGTCATTCAGTGTATGTACGTGTAGGTTTCTGAAACTTTATTCTGCAAACTCCTGTAAGAAATAGACTTAAATAAATACACTTCTCTTATGATAATTAGACAGATTGTTAAACATTTAATGCAAATGTATATCAGTAATCATTTGAATGCTAGAACAGCGATAACAAGCTACTTAGCATCTACATATGGGATGTCTGAGAGTTTGATTCGTCCTCTGTTTTTCACTACCTGAGTAACTTCAGTAAGTATGATGTCCAGATTTCCAGTAAGGGAAGGTTTTTTGCATTGCACTAAGGGATATTTTTTTGGGATCGAGAATTCCGGTGAAGGATTTTGTGATTTAGAGAGAAACAGAATTTAAAATGGCTGATGAACTAAGAGCTGAGACACGCTCAGGATCAAAATATGGCTATAAAAAGATTTATAGAAGTTTATAAATGTTTTACAATGTCCTAAAGTAGAGGTGTTTAGTGTTACGGAAATATTTAAATAAATAAAAAAAATGTAAATAAATTTAAGTAAATACAAAAGTCAATCCAAATATGACATTTGTCACAGACGTTATAGCATAAAAGTATTAATTTATTTTTTAAAGCTCTGAAATTTTTTTACATTAATAACAGGTTTGTTAAGAAAATAGCAGCATTGATATTCAAGATGAACGTTTGCATTATATGTGCTGCTTTTACACTTTTAAAAATAAAAATATTGAACTCCCCATCTCAGTTTTTATGATTTTCTGGAGTGCATTATGCTTGAAGTAAAATTCCCAGAGCGCAAAGCAGCAAGAAAAATCTTCTGAGCGGAGAGAAATATTCTGAGCGAAACACGGATGGAGACAGCTGTGAAGGAGCTGACACGTGAAAGTGGAAAATGAAAAGACTAATGAATGAAGGTGAAAAGCCCCGGCTGTGGCGTGAGAGACAGCCAGTTAGCGATTCACAAGTGCCGGAGTATTGCTAAGGGCCTGAGAAAGAGGCAGTGGTGCAGATATAACGTCAGGACAACCAGACTGATGCAAGCGGGTCGAGGGGGTAAAGGAGGAAACCCTCCGGAGAGCGACGAGACTCCCCTCAGGCAAGACACACAGCGGTGTTAGAAAAGATTCAGCCGGAGTTTAAAACCTCAGGAGTTCGGAAAGACATTTTGGATCCTGCTGCACACGACGGGGAATGCTCTAGAAATCCTAGGAGAGAAGTCCAACAAGCATGTCAGGCTTAGCTCATTATCCTTGTTATAAATACTCTATATGTAGGTTTATACTAGCACACGTTTTTACTAGCTTTTATGAATGTATATCGTATGTAGGTTTATGTCAGCAGTCATGAAAGGCTTATGTATGTTTTGTGTAGCTATGTTTTGGGTCATTATCATGTTTCACCAGCTTTGATTTCATTTGGAGAATGGATCTGGCATAAGCCTTTAGAAATGTTCACGCAGAATTTTGACAGTTGTTATGACAAAGTTATGTAGGTTTCTTTTACATTCATATGCTTACAATTATTATGCACAATCTGTTAGCTGTTATGAATGTATATGTAGGTTTAAGTCAATCCAATGACTGTTCAGGGCTTAAGTTGTTGTTTCATAGAAAACTGCCATTGTCATAGAGTATAAGCTCTTATAAAGCCTTACGTAGGCTTATGTTACCTGTCATGAAAGGGATTATGCATGTTTCATGCAGCTTTACTTGTCATTATCATTATTCACTAGTTTCGATTTATTTTGGAGAATTATTATGCCATGAATGAACAAGCATTTTTAATGCTTATGTAGGTTTATGTCAGCTGTTATGACTTGCTTATGCAGGTTTCATGTAGCTTCATTTGGAGTTATGTGTTTTCATTAGCTTTGATTTAATTTTGAGAGTAGATATGGCATGTAGTAAAAAGCATTTATGGTAATGTTTATGTAGGCTTGAGCCAAGTGTTATGAAGGTCTTGTGAATGTTTCATGTTGCTTTCATTAGCTACAAAATTAGCTGTGAATGTATGGAAAATGACATAGCAACCTTATGGCAGCAAACAACTATGAATTGTTGCAAGTATGATGTTAATATGGCATCATATTAGACAGAAATATTTATGATAGCTGATGCATGTAGGAATAAGGCTGTATACCGAGGTTTATGTCAGCTGTCATGAAGGGCTTATGTAGGTTTCATGTAATTATACTTGCAGTTATGTAACTAGTATCTAATTAGCTTTAACTAATTTCATTTGAAAAATGGATATGGAATGTAACAATAAACCTTTATAAATCGATATGTAGGATTATGTCAGCTGTCATAAAGGGACTATGTAGGTTTCATGTAGTTATATTTGCAGTTATGCTTTCTGATTAGCTTTGATTTTAGCTGAATTTCAAGATTGCATATGGAACGTATGTATAAGCACTTATAAATCGACATGTAGGATTATGTCAGTTGTTACAAAGCGCTTATGTAGGTTTCATGTAGTTATACTTTTGCAGTTATGCTTTCTGACTAGTTTTTTTTTAAATTTCATTTGAAAAACAGATTTGAAAAACAAGATTGCATATGGAATGTACGAATAAGCCTTTATAAATTGGAATGTAGGATTATGTCACTTGTTATGAAGTGATTATGTAGGTTTCATGTAATTATATTTGCAGTTATGCTTTCTGATTAGCTTTGGCTTTAATTTCATTTGAAAAATTAATATGGAATGTAAGAATAAGCCTTCTATATGTAGGATTGTGTCAGTTGTAATGAAGGGCTGATGTAGGCTTCATATAACTTTATTTTGCAAATGAATTTCCTTCTATATGTAGGATTGTAATGAATAATATTAATATTTCTATATGTCTCTGTATGTTTAAGGTCTATCGTTTATAACCATGTGCGAATTTCAGAGATCACCATTGTAATAAAGCCCAACTTCATATATGGTATGTTGAGTGTTGAGTGTGTGTGTGTGTATGTGTATGTGTGAGAATGGGCAGAGAGAGAGATAGATAGATAGATAGAGAGAGAGAGAGAGAGAGAGAGAGAGAGAGAGAGAGAGAGAGAGAGAGAGGGAGAGAGATTTTCCCTTCCTATATCTCCAGACACAGATATTGCACAAGTTTGATTTCACGAGCAGCAGAGCAGGAGGATTACCGCCTGGCCGGCGTCAGGCGACAAGCCGAAGGGCCGCAGCGATGCGAGCAGCAGTCATAAGGTGGCACTGTTCCACCATCAACGTCCCCGAGATCCCCTGCCTGAGATCCACACTGTGATCCTGAAGACGTATAGCTTGAGGAAGACGCGATATAGCCCAGAATGAAATCCCTGATTGCACTATTTGTCAGACAAAGAGATGTGATTGTGATAGCACGGACATTAGCTCACGGGCTCTTGATTTATCCGGGAATAACAATGCATCATTATACGCCACGGCTTTAGATTTCATGCTGAGCTAAAAGTATCAAATGACATTATTAGCACACTGATTAAATACTTTGAGAGTTAGAGGTGACAGGCAGGGGCCGTGGTTCGAGGCGTGACAAGCAGCTGTAGTTTTCCAATTTGGATGAGATCGGAATAGATGATGTGTTTAGGGACGTTCGGACGATTTTCGAGGGACGTGAACCAAACAGAGACGTGCTGCATTTCTTTAACGGCTCATCCTTCCTCTCCGAGGGGGAAAGAGCACACAGCTTAAGATGAGGAATGAAATAGCTTCTTTTTTTTTTTTTTGCTGGAAATAAGAAATACAAATATGGATAAAAAAAATGCGTTGGGGCTGATAAGACAATTCCAACCCGGAGCGATAGGATCCGATTTTTACGTTGCCTGATGGATTTTCCTCAAGAGGCAGTCAGATATTTGAAATCTAGACACGTTTAGAGATAAGGCTGACTAATTCTACACAAATAAAACCTGCCTTTGAATCCTAAGAGAGTCTACTGTATGTCTATTTCCTCCTGAGAGAGATTTGAGAAAGGACTCGTCTCGGCTCCTCTCCTGCCTTCACCCTCTCCCATATTCCTCAATTGTAATAAGTGTCAATCTTCGAGTCGATCTAACTCCGTTGCGGGATGCAATATGCGTGAGTAAACAGTCTTTCTGTTTACTTTCTCTCTCCCCCCCGTTGACGGCTCTGACACCGATGTGCCGAGCCGCAGAGTGCATTGTTTTTCTGGCGTCTGTCAATAGAGAGAGATTTGTTTTTAATAAAGCAGCCAAACAACTTGTTCAACAGCGTTGATCCAATTGCCACACTTGTGCATGCAGCGTTCAAGAGCGATCAGATGGTTCGATATGAAAGTTCAGCACTGCTACAATAACATGCTGATTGAATAAAATCTGAGTGCACTTCAAATAAGTTCAGTCGTTATTAGTACTGGATTTGAACAAATACACAACTTTTTTTTTTTTGTCTGGGAAAAATCCTGTGAGACAAAATTAGATTTTGACAAAAAAACCAAAATATGTATATTACATTTTTTAAATTTTTAAACTGAAATGAAATTTGATCAAAATATGTTGAGCTGTTGATGATATAAAAGTAAAACAATCCAAAAATTCACATAACTCAACTCATGTAGGAATAAGCCTTTATGAATGTTTATGTCAGCTGTCCTGAAGCCCGCATGTAGGTTTAGTGTACGTTTATTTCCGCATTTTCATCTGCTTTGATTTGGTTTGGATAATAGATATGTTCAGTGAGAATAAAATATTCTGAATGTCTATGCAGGTTTATGTCAGCTGTTATGAAGGGCTTATGTAGGGTTCGTTGTCACCAGTGGTGGACCGTCAGGGCCTGCAAGGCCTTCTCTGCTGGCCTAAAAAAATATCTGAATCACAAACTGATGTTAATTATATTTTGTCCATGAATACTTATTAAATAATTCCAAATGGTCTGTCAGCTTCCTTTCATAGCTTTTCCGATGGTTGCGCTGCTTCCAGACATGTATTTTCGTATTAAAGCATTTAACCAATCACATTTCAGCCATCATTTGTTGCCAGGCAGGGTCAAAGTCAAAGAAGTCTGCCCGGAGGCCTTCACAATCCGTTCTGCAGGCCCTCTAACACAAAATAATTGTCGATGAAACTTTTGCTTCAACCAATCAGATTTTGAGTTGGTTTCACTAGGGCCCTCTAGCAGGCGTACGGCAACGTCACCATATTCAGACCCGTTGATTGGATAGGATCGTGATGGAACTGAAGCGCACGGATAATCTGTACAACGGAGTAATTGAACTGTTTTTGAGGAAAGAGAGGAGGATGGATTTTGTTTACAAATAATTTTTGGTGAGTAAAACGTTGCGATTTTCCTAAATAATATTGCAAGTTTATGAGGTTATTATTGATGTTTTTTATGTGTGTCGCGGCTGTAGCTGCAGTAGGAGGAGACTTGTTCACCCCTGGTTTGTCTATTCAATAAAGGCATTTATTGTGGCTACAGGAGTTATCTATCTGCGATGCAACGGCTCTTTATACTGTATTTCTGCATATTAAGATGGTTTTTATAACCATAAATTGGTTTTTGAGGGGCGGGTTGATTCAGACGGAGCACTACTGAAGGCCTAGGTGTGAAATGCACGGTCCGCCACTGGTTGTCACTAAGACTGATTTTGTATAGAGAATGTAAATAACGTGTACTGTTGGAAAGTTTTATAATATAGTATAATTTATTCATTCATGTCATTGTCTACCGCTTATCCGATCTATTCTCGGGTCACAGGGAGCCTGTGCCTATCTCAGGCGTCATTGGGCATCAAGGCAGGATACACCCTGGACGGAGTGCCAACCCATCGCAGGGCACATACACACTCTCATTCACTCACACAATCACACACTACGGACAATTTAGAGATGCCAATCAATCTACAATGCATGTTTTTGGACCGGGGGAGGAAACCGGAGTACCCAGAGGAAACCCCCAAGGCACGGGGAGAACATGCAAACTCCACACACACATGGTGGAGGCGGAAATCGAACCCCCAACCCTGGAGGTGTGAGGCAAATGTGCTAACCACTAAGCCACCGTGCCCCCCTTAGTATAATTTATAATATAATATAATGTATGTTTTATGTAGCTTTATTACAGTTATGTTTTTTAGGAATATGAATGTTCATGTCACTTCATTTGTAGACAAATCTCTAATAAAAGATTGACAGATTTACTGATTTTCCAACAGGAACAAAAGAAAGGAGACCTAACTTCCGAGGTGTTTTCACAAAAATAATATCGAAATGGTTTTATTCAACTTTTGAAACTTTCCCATGCTTTTGTTTTTTTAAAGATCACATGGTAGATAAAAGTAAAGTTTTACATAACCAACACTGCAGAGAATGCTGCTGAAGGCTGTGAATAAAGTGGGTTAGAAACATAATAGTTTTCATAGCTCGTAATTTCAGATCTGTCAATTTAATATTTTACTTATTACATCATAGATTTATTGGCTTATTGATTGATTTTTCATGATCACATACACATCAAAATGTCTACATGTGGAATATTCTGAAGACATGTGCAGCTGGACATAATGATGATCAGGGATTGGTTGTGGAGAATAATGGTGACTGGTGATTGGTTGGTAGGAAAAAAACTGAACAGTGATTACTTGTTGGGAATAATGGCGATCAGTGACTGTTTGTTGGGAATAATGGTGTTCATTGACTTTTATTGGGGAATAATGGTGTTCAGTGGCTCTTTTTTGGCATAATGGTGTTCAGTGGCTGCTTTTTTGGGAACAATGGTGTTTAGTGACTGGTTTTTGGGAATAATAGTGTTCAGTGACTGTTTTTTTCAGGAATAATGGTGTTCATTGACTGGTTGTTGGGAATAATGGTGTTCAGTGACTGTTTGTTGGTTTAAGCCGGGAAAAATGGGAGGGTTGCGTCAGGAAGTTTTTGTGCGGACCAGTTGGTCCGCTGTGGCGACCCCAAACAGGGAGCAGCCGAAAGCAACTTCTTCAACTTCAGTGACTGTTTGTTGGTAACAATGGTGCTCAGTGACTGGTATTTGGACATAAAGGTTTTCAGTGACTGTTTTTTGAGGGGATAATGGTGTTCAGTGCTTGGTTGTTGGGAATAATGGTGTTCAGTGACTGGTTTTTTCAGGAATAATGGTGATTAATGACTCTTTGTTGGGAATAATGGTGTTCAGTGACTGGTATTTGTGAATAATGGTGTTCAGTGACTGTTTTTTGGGAATAATGGTGTTCAGTGACTGTTTTTTCAGGAATAGTGGTGTTTAGGGACTGGTATTTGGACATAACGGTGTTCAGTGACTTTTATTTTGGGAATAATGGTGTTCAGTGGCTGTTTGTTGGGAATAATGGTGTTCAGTGATTGGTATTTGTGAATAATGGTGTTCAGTGGCTGTTTTTTGTGAATAATGGTGTTCAGTAACTGTTTTTTGGGAATAATGGTGTTCAGTGATTGGTATTTGTGAATAATGGTATTCAGTGACTGTTTTTTGTGAATAATGGTGTTCAGTGACTGTTTTTTCAGGAATAGTGGTGTTTAGGGACTGGTATTTGGACATAACGGTGTTCAGTGACTTTTATTTTGGGAATAATGGTGTTCAGTGGCTGTTTGTTGGGAATAATGTTGTTCAGTGATTGGTATTTGGACATAAAGGTTTTCAGTGACTGTTTTTTGAGGGGATAATGGTGTTCAGTGCTTGGTTGTTGGGAATAATGGTGTTCAGTGAGTGTTTTTTCCGGAATAATGGTGTACAGTGACTGTTCTTTTTTAGGAATAATGGTATTTAGTGACTGTTTGTTGGTAATAATGGTGTTCAGTGACTGGTGATTGGACATAATGGTGTTCAGTGATTGGTAATTGGACATAATGGTGTTCAGTGCTTGGTTGTTGGGAATAATGGTGTTCAGTGACTGTTTTTTGGGGGGATAATGGTGTTCCTGAACAGGTTGTTTGGAATAATGGTGTTCATTGCTTGGTTGTTGGGAATAATAGTGCTCAGTGACTGTTTTTTGGGGAATAATGGTGTTCCTGAACAGGTTGTTTGGAATAATGGTGTTCAGTGACTGTTTTTTCGGGAATAATGGTGTACAGTGACTGTTTTTTCAGGAATAATGGTGTTTAGTGACTGTTTGTTGGTAATAATGGTGTTCAGTGACTGGTAATTGGACATAATGGTGTTCAGTGCTTGGTTGTTGGGAATTATGGTGCTCAGTGACTGTTTTTGGGGGAATAATGGTGTTCCGGAACAGGTTGTTGGAAATAATGGTGTTTAGTGACTGTTTTTTCAGGAATAATGGTGTACAGTGACTGGTTTTTCAGGAATAATGGTGTTTAGTGACTGTTGGTTATAATGTTCTTCAGTGCTTGGTTGTTGGGAATAATGGTGTTCAGTAACTGGTTGTTGGGAATAATGGTGTTTAGTATTGGTATTTGGGAACAATGGTGTTCAGTAACTTTTTTTGTAGAATAATGGTGTTCAGGGACTATTTTTTGGGAATAATGGTATTCAGTGAGTGTTTTTTTGGTAATAATGGTGTTCAGTGACTGTTTTTTTTTTAAATAACGGTATTCAGTGACTGGTTGTTGGGAATAATGGTGTTCAGTGACTGTTTTTTGGGGAATAATGGTGTTCCTGAACAGGTTGTTGGGAATAATGGTGTTCAGTGACTTTTTTCAGGAATAATGGTATTCAGTAACTGTTTTTTTTGGAAATAATGGTATTCAGTGACTGTTTTTTGGGGGGGATAATGGGGTTCAGTGACTGTTTTTTCAGGAATAATGGTGTTTAGGGACTGGTATTTGGACATAACGGTGTTCAGTGACTTTTATTTTGGGAATAATGGTGTTCAGTGGCTGTTTGTTGGGAATAATGGTGTTCAGTGATTGGTATTTCGGAATAATGGTGTTCAGTAACTATTTTTTTTTGAATAATGGTGTTCAATGACTGGTTGTTGGGAATAATGGTGTTCAGTGACTATTTTTTGGGAATAATGGTATTCAGTGAGTGTTTTTTGGTAATAATGGTGTTCATTGACTGTTTTTTTTTTTAAATAATGGTATTCAGTGACTGGTTGTTGGGAATAATGGTGTTCAGTGACTGTTTTTTGGGGAATAATGGGGTTCCTGAACAGGTTGTTGGGAATAATGGTGTTCAGTGACTGTTTTTTCAGGAATAATGGTGTTCAGTAACTGTTTTTTTTGGAAATAATGGTATTCAGTGACTGTTTTTTTGGGGGGATAATGGGGTTCAGTGACTGTTTTTTCAGGAATAATGGTGTTTAATGACTGGTATTTGGACATAACGGTGTTCAGTGACTTTTATTTTGGGAATAATGGTGTTCAGTGGCTGTTTGTTGGGAATAATGGTGTTCAGTGATTGGTATTTTGGAATAATGGTGTTCAGTAACTATTTTTTTTGGAATTCAGTGACTGTTTTTGGGGGAATAATGGTGTTCAATGACTATTTTTTGGGAACAATGGTATTCAGTGAGTGTTTTTTAGTAATAATGGTATTCAGTGACTGGTTGTTGGGAATAATGGTGTTCAGTGGCTGTTTGTTGGGAATAATGGTGTTCAGTGATTGGTATTTCGGAATAATGGTGTTCAGTAACTTTTTTTTTGGAATAATGGTATTCAGTGACTGTTTTTGGGGGAATAATTGTGTTCAGTGACTATTTTTTGGTAATAATGGTGTTCAGTGACTGTTTTTAAAAAAAATAATGGTATTCAGTGACTGGTTGTTAGGAATAATGGTGTTCAGTGACTGTTTTTTTGGGGAATAATGGTGTTCCTGAACATGTTGTTGAGAATAATGGTGTTCAGTGACTGTTTTTTCAGGAATAATGGTATTCAGTAACTGTTTTTTTGGAAATAATGGTATTCAGTGACTGTTTTTTGGGGGGGGATAATGGTGTTCAGTGACTGTTTTTTCAGGAATAATGGTGTTTAGGGACTGGTATTTGGACATAACGGTGTTCAGTGACTTTTATTTTGGGAATAATGGTGTTCAGTGGCTGTTTGTTGGGAATAATGGTGTTCAGTGATTGGTATTTCAGAATAATGGTGTTCAGTAACTATTTTTTTTGGAATAATGGTGCTCAGTGACTGGTATTTGGACATAAAGGTTTTCAGTGACTGTTTTTTGAGGGGATAGTGGTGTTCAGTGCTTGGTTGTTGGGAATAATGGTGTTCAGTGACTGGTTGTTGGGAATAGTGATAATCAGTGACTGGTATTTGGAAATAATGGTGTTCAGTGACTGTTTTTTGGGAATAAAGGTGATCAGTGACAATGGTGATTAGTTATTGGTTGTTGGGATCAGTGGTGATCATTGATTGGTTGTTGGGATAAGTCTTAATCAGGGACAGGTTGTTGGGATCAGTGAGTGTTGATCAGTCAACACTGAATGTTTCTCCTTTTTTTCCACTTTTGATGGTAACCATATTTTAAAATGCTATAAAATTAACATATAAAAGAGAAACACATTTCTGTTCAGGAAACATTATACATCAGAAAATGTCTAAATATTAAATAAATAAAAATAAATAAATAAATAAATAAATAAAAATTAAATAAATAAATAAAGGGAAATATTAAGATTTGTGAGATTATTAAAACTCCACTACAATATATTAGATCTTTGCAGGTCATGAATCTGTAAATCAAAAACAAGCCGTTTTATCTTCTCAGGAGAACATGCCAAGTGAAAATATATAAAATATAAAATATATAATAAACAAGCATGAACATGAACAGGAACATGAACATTCACCTAATCAGAACTCCATCAGCTTCTGGAAAGATCAAACCTTTTCATACTCTTGATCAAAGACAATCTGCATTAGATCCCACAAGTCAACTTTTTTTCTCCCCTGTAAATATTTGAGCACTTTCCACTTTTCATAATCAAATAATTTCGTTGAGTGGAGAACATTGCTGAACAGATTCGAAGAGGCTCTTTTTTTTTTTTTGTTCACCACTCCCTTTTAATGCACAAGAAATTACAGAGGCACATTTGGCAATGGATGCAATTTTGCTCTCATTAAAAAGGAGCAAAATAAAATGCCCGGGTGATGTGGGGAGTTCAAGCTGTTTATTCATGCTTAATGGTTAGTGACAGAATAATAAGAAGTCGTGTGAGGGCCTCCCTGTTTCCTCAGACTCCCCCACGCATTTAGATTAGTTAGATTAGATGCCGCAAACTCGATATGCCGAAGCCATCAAGCGGATCCAAACACTCTGGTTGTTTGTTCGGTGGCTGTGTTTTTTCTCTGTTCTTTGCCCCCCCCACCCCCCCACCCCCTTCTCTCTTCTTTTTTCAGCAGGGGCCAAAATGTAACATGATGCAAAGCGTGGCAACTGGAGCAAGACCAGGCACCCTTCCCTGACTCCCCCTGGCTCGGCTTCTCAGGGCTGAGAGTGAAGAGAAAGTGCCTCAGCAACACGGTCTGACGACTACAAATCCATAAAAATCCAGCCAATCCAATATCCTGAGAAATCGCTTCCCTTCCAGTTCCTACATATCTACAAGATCGATGATGATAGCATATATGTTGAAGAACTCCCATTCCAGGCTACAACACAACCCGCACGATCTACAGCAACCTTCCGAATCTATTCTACATTATTCTTTTCACTATGAACTTCATGATTTGTAGTAATTTCTCGACTTAACAAACTTGATCGAACTTAACATTTTCCGCTAAACAGAATCGATTGTTTGCTCGTTTCCCACTCCGGCTTCCTCGTGGAGAAAATAGAGCCATTTTAATAACAATGAATTGCTCCATGGTTGTGTCTATGACTTAACAAAGCTGTTCCTCTGTTCGTTAGCCTTTCACAATAATGCAAACAGCTGGCTCTGCCAATTTTTGTTACATAAAGTTTGGTGCTTTTAATACATCAGTCATGAATTAATTCACTAAATTTCAGTGAAGTGAGCACATGATTTCACTCACACTGCAAAGATTACAGAGATACAAAGATTACAAAGATAACATTAGATATGCTAGCTAAAAAAAGAGTTACTCTTACCAGTACTGATTATCTACCTATAAAAGTATGCCATATGAATTTAATTAGTTCTTGAGGCAAAAATTTGTATTGTGAAACAAATTGCCATGAGAAATAACGTGAAGAGTCCTCAAAGGAAGTCGTGCCACCAAGCTTGGGCTAAAAATAGAACAGACCACCCACGCCACCAATCTGTCAACAACAAAAAACGCCTGAAAAATCACCTAGCTTTTGAATGCATGCCAAAGGCAATGTTGGTATTGTGGGTTGACTCCTTCAAACAGCTTTCGCTGAATGAAAAAAAAATTGTAAAATTTGTAAACTTGCATCGGTCGACTTCGCTTGGCAAGCGAAACTGATGCAAGCAAGTCTTGAACGGCTCCCAGACGTGCACGCAACTTAGCCAGCATTCGGTTCGGTTTGCTTGTATGCCGAAAATGCTTTGTACGCCAATGCAAATTTCTATTCTTAAGGCAAAAATTCATAAGAGAGGGCAATTGAATCCCGGGGTTCCATTATATAAACAATTACAAGTTATTATTAAAATAATTACCCATCATAGTATTTATCCATTTATAGCTATGATTGACTTTGTGGAACGTCCGTTTTCTTTGGTTACATGTCGTAGCAGCTATAGACTATAGAATGTCATGTTACTGAGGAAGCTGGAGTCATAAACTGGTCTGCCTTCAAGATTTGCTTGTGGTAGTCGGAAAACCACTGAGTTGATTGGACGCTGTAGTAAAAAAAAAATAAAAAATACCCACGTCTTTAAAGAAAATGTCAGCATGTCTTAATCAGAAAAACATTTTTATATAATATCACATATGGAATTTGTTTATTATTAGGTTTCGATGATGTGGAGTATGGAGTGCCCGCCATATCGTGAGTGGTTACTATGGAAACGATAATGATATTAGAACCAGTTTATTAATAGAAACTACTATCAGAGCTGTTGTTACAGAAAATGACCAGACTCTGTAAGAAGGTCCACCATAAAACGCGGAAAACGTAACGTATTTCTTCGTCAGATTTCCATACGTCAAGTTATTTTCGTCACTAGCCCGACTTTCTGTCACATGCCCACCTAACCCTTTAAATCCTACATTTCCTGCTCCCCACAGGTTGAATTTTATCCCAGCAGATCGCTATTCCACAGGGTCGACACTGTGTGCTCCCTGCTGATTAGATAACTAGATCTTTCACAACATCAAATGTAGCACATTCTCCCACACTGGGCCACCCTGCAACGTAGTGTAGCGTTGCTTCAGAGCCAGTCGCAGGCTGTCCCGGTGTAATTACTCACTGCTAGCACAGATAGCGATTGATTAGAGGCGAGTCATTAAGGAAGGACTCGGCCTAGCGCATGTTGATTACTTTGGTTATCCGATGGCTTTTTCTCCCCTCTGGCATGTTGTATGCTGTTTCCTTACCTGCTTAACAACAAGAAGATTAGATATTTGCTTAGGAAATGAACACACAAGTAATTCGCTTGAAACTTTGAACCACTGCTACGTTTTTTTTAGACTGAATACAAATATGAGTTTTCATAGTGGTAGATTTCACTTCCTGTGTTAAACTGCATGCTAACTCTGCATGTTTATCCCATTAGCCTTTATTTCCAGGATTAGCTAGTTGTGTTTTTTAGCTAGCTAGCCTTGTTGCAGTTGAGAAAAGTGTTCTTTGTTCAGAAGAGCTTCTGTACAGCGGATTCTAATTTTTATTGCTGTTGTTGTTTTCAATTAAATAAAAAAATCCCTTGTTGTCATTTTTGTTACCCAAGTGAGGATGAGGTTTCCATCAGAGCCTGGTTCCTCTCAAGGTTTCTTCCTCCTATCATCTAAGGGAGTTTTTCCTCGCCACCATCACGTCAGGCTTCTTAAACTTAACTTTAAATTATCTATTTATTTCTTTGTTTCTATACTTCTGTAAAGCTACAAATAATAAAAGTTGCTTTCAGCTCCACCCTGTTTGGGGGCACCACAGTGGACCAACTGGTCCGCTCAACAACTTTGCACAGGTTTTACGCCGGATGCCCTTCCTGACACAACCCTCCCATTTTTTTTTTTCAGGGAACGGCACTGCATCCAGTGGCTGGGGTTTGAACCCGGGCCATCCACATGATAGGCAAGAAACCTACCACTGAGCCACCAATACCTGCTATGCAAATAATAATGATAATAATTAAAAAAAACAAAAACAAACTATAGTGATAAACTTTTTATTATTAAGATGTTCCTTTTCTTGATAGTTTCTCTTCCTGTGCTTCAATTTCCGTCATTAATTGTGAAATACATCCAGATTTCTGACATTTTGTGTTTTGTCTGTTCAACAACATACACGAGTCAAGTCAGGGTATGATATTAGATGTTGGACCTGGAGCATTATTTTAACACATGAGCACAGGATTGATGTGATACTGGAATCAATGCATCGCCAGTCCTTCCAACACACACTCACACACTCGCAACCAGAAGCAAGAGCGCTCCGTCCTCTTTGATGGCTTTGGCAGTAAAACAGAAAAATGAGGTCTGTGGTATTCATGGGCACGGCTGGCCCAGATCTGCAAGTAGCCTTCAGCTGTACTGGCCTCATCTGAATCTTTCCAGCCTCTGCTGGACCTCAAATGACCTGCCATGCGCAACCTGAATTAGCCACCAGCTACACCACTTTCTTCAAGTAACTGAAGCGATAAAACAAAAAAAAGATTTCGAGGCTGAAATTAGAAATAAATGTCCTCTTAATAAGCTTCATACATAGATTCAGGATAAAAGATTCATGGGATTTTCTCTATAATGACAGCTGAGAAAAAGTTGAACGTTTTTCTATACGTTATTTATGTAGTTTATATCACACATAACTGTCTTCTCTAGTTAGAAAAGTTTTATAACTGAGCTTATATGCACTTTATAAATGCTGTTATAGGAAAGAGTTACTGTTATTACCACCCTGAAGCTGATTTTTTTACTCAAACATCACAAGTGTTTAATTTCTTCTTACAAAATCTTCTTTCGTTTTCGTTTCTAAATAACAAATTGTTTTAAATTTATCATTATTTTATTTGGATGATATGACTGCCTGCGTACACGTCGTCTTTCATAATGCATAGTAACAGCATGCATAAAGCCTTATGAATGCATCATAACACAATTTTATTGTGATCAATGTTCATTTCCGGAAAATATGTTTGAAAGAACAAATTGCAACAAATAAGAATAAATCTTAAACCCTACATAGAAATGACTTATGCTATTTATTACGATCCGTCGTGTATACAGGATTTGTGTGATATGTTACTCTTATTATTATAAAGTCTATCATTTGCATCCCACTAATAAATTTTACAAACATATACGGTATGGAAACGAAAGAATACTTTCATAACAATCTGATGAATATTTATGTTTCTGATAGATAATGTAAAATATGAGATGTTTGTCCAGTTCACTAGAATGATACTTAGAGTATATATCTAAAAAATGGATTATTTTTGACCTTGAAAACACTTTTCTTTGCTTGAATTGTCCATTATAGTTTAGGTTTATTCAACCCTGTTACCTGAAACCATTAGCAATAACAATTTCAACAGGATGTTTGAATTTTCTGACGCTTATGGGAAGAAGAAAATGTTTCTTTCTTTATTGATTTTTTTAATATCTGGTTTAGTGGTTCTCCCTGTGATCCAGGGATTGCCTCCTGGTACTATATTTTCCATCACCCAGTCCAAAGACATGCCTTATAGGATAACTGACGTCTCCAAATTGTCCGTAGTGTGTGAATGAGTGTGTGATCGTGCCCTGTGTTGGGTTGTTGCCCCATCCGAGGTGTCTCTCTTATGCCTCACCTTATGCCCTGAACTGCCTGGGATAAACTCCGGACTCTGTGTCGAACAAACACTACAGAAAGTGAATGGATATTTATAATAACTCTCAAAATGTAACAAAAACAATCCAATTTTCCCCAAGAAAAAGCCGATTGGGCAAATAGGGACCGTTTTTGTTTACTCGGTGAACATGTGAATGGAACTAGCTTTAGATTTGTGCTAACTAATTAAAGACTAAAACTAATAATAAACATACAACAACCAACAATAGTTTGGCTAAAATATGACTAAAGGTTTGGTGTATTTTTGGCAAGACTCCATCAAGGAGCCATCATGCTCCATTTTTCATTCTATTGACCTCCAACCATTTACTTTTATGGCGTTTTATACCCATTTTCGTTAAATCTTATTTTATACAACTAAGCATTTGAGGATTAAGGGCCCTGCGTAGGGGTTATGCAGTGGCAGCTTGTTGAACCTGGGCTTAAAACTCACAATGTTCCAATCAGCAGCCCAAAACTTTAACCACTAAACCACCTGTGGGAGTATTTTTGCAGATCTAGAATGTATTTTGTTTGTGTTTGTGTGAAAAGAAAAGAAAAAAAAACCCCCGAGAAGACAGCATGAGTAGTATCAGACACCATCTTTTTTGTTGACCACCTCTGTTTAATGGTTTAACAATGTAAGGCTTAACACCACAGGAGGGACGTGAAGTTTGGGTGACCTTGTACAAGCTTTGAGTGGCCTGTGTAGCGGTAGTAACAGTTTTATCAGCCTTAGTCTGACAGGCCTTTTCAGAAGTAGATGGCACTTGGGTCTGAGGTCAAGGCCATCCGGTCGACTTGTAGAAGTGCTGGTGCCTTGTGAAGACTGGTACTGAGCTTTAAGAAAATTTATGTTGCGTTGAAGCACATCAAGGGAAGACTGGATGTAATTCAGCTGAGTACAGGTTAAAGCTAGGGAAAGAAAACAAGAGGGATATTTGAAATAGCCGTAACTTTAAAATGACTTAACCGAAGAAAGAGCTGTGGCTCTGAATAAATTACCCATGCTGTCGTCCGTGTTCTAATGAGCCTGTTTGAAATAAGTAAGCTGGAAAAACCCCTCTGATAGGACTAGAGACCCCCCTTTTTTATATATATATATATATATATATATATATATATATATATATATATATATATATATATATATATATATATATATTATATATATATATATATGGTTGACATCAATGTTTGATTATAATGGGAAATGGAAGTGTCAAAAAGTGAAATATAAAGGCCTAAAATTCTAAAGAGAAAAACTGGTGGGGTTTTTCAATTGAGGGGTGTTGGTTTAGGACATCATGCAATGATAAGAGAAAAGAATAAAAGGACTAAAATGTATTGGAGAGTTTATTTCATAGGTTGTTGGGATGTTCATTAGAGCAACTCAATTCTTGTAACCAGCACTGTTTGCAATAAATCTTGTATCTGCATTCATCTGGTCTGCACCTTCTTTAGTTTGAGTCTTGCTCTGCTGAGCTAGTCAGGTCAATGTGGATTTGGAGTCAGATATAGCAAAGTGTTAAAGGATTAGCATTGGATAAAATATTTTCCACACACCACAACCCCATTCATATGCATGTGAATGCTGGAGACCGGAATCGAGAGTTTGAATATTTCACATTTTGCTGACCTCTAAAGCTCATGTCTGATGACCTGCGAATTCGTATCATGTGAAGACGTGCAACTGGGACAAGATTGACACGTCATTGCGTGACCTTCAAAAGAACATCAGAAGAAAATGTTTGTGGGGTCCATCCATCCACACAGACACATTAGTTAAATTTCTAACACAGAGGAAGCAATTAGGAAGTAAAGGCATGGTCACTAAGTTAGCTGGCTGTCGCTAAAAAGGATAAAATAAATCCAAAATAAAAACAGAAACCTAGCGCCTTGCTCTGTGATGTCATATCCGGTTTCCGGCCACATTCGCAGTGGTCTCTAAACAAAAGTAGCCACCAAACGAACAGGTTTAAAGATGTTTCTGTTCCACAGGCAAAGGATTTTAAAGGACATTTCAAGGGAACCGGTTTGTGCCTGAATGCTGTGGTGATCCCTCAGAGAAAAGTAACACCGCATTCCATTTAGGCTGGAAATCATACGAGCGATTTCCCACAGCAAACCTTTTAAAGCTTCACCAGCCAGGTGCAGCGGACAGCCTCCTGCAAGAAAGAGTGCAGTTTTTTAGGTGTCCCTTCTGCAACAAAAGCCAGATCCAGGAGAAGAGGATGGCGTTCTTCTGCTCGAGTACATTATCAGCGCTCCTTTTTCACAAAGACCGGAGATGATAACAGAGCGATAACACTGCCTCTCACGTTCTATCACTATTCTTATCCTCAATGACAAGTGATGGAATAAGTGGTCTACAAATAAAATGTGTGTGTGTGTATTTGGGATTGTTGAATGTATCAGAACATCTGTGGGACATCATCAACTCGTTTCAGTTGCCTTAAAAAGTAGCACTGTTCTCGTTTTAGGACATCTGGCAAATACTGTGCCAAATAAATGAAACAGCTATTTATTTCGAAAGGAACAAATTGTTGATGACCAACTCACATTAAAGTGTAGCGACGTGTCAGGAATAATGGAATCGAGGACATTCTCTGACGTAGCAGTGTGTCCGGCAGTGGCCTTGCGTCTGTTGAATTGAATCCTTGATTGGTTGAGTGATTCTCTAGAACAGCAGCTCGTCCAGAAGGACAGATTTATAAAGTTTCTATAGCAACAGCTGATCTAAGTCTTGTTATTGTTTGTATGGAGTTTTCATTAGCATTTATGGAAGAAGTCTCCAGTTTCAGTGTCGCATGAAAGTCCTCAGGAAGGAGAATATTGTGTTCTGAGGTTTTGTAAAAATGATTTTTGCCAGTGTTTATACAGTATTTCCAGATATTTCTATACTAACTTGAAGAGACTCAGATGCAGTACTGAAACTGTGGAGACAGGATTGAGTTTTTATACGAATTACAGCCATTATCCTGACATGCCGTAAGAGGTTTTACACAAAAGACTCTTTGGAAGGCTGATTTTTGTCATTAAAAACGTGGAATAAACTGTTGCACGTCGAAAATCTCACCTCGTGCTGACGTTAATAGTCGCCGAGGTTAAATGTTACCTCAAGACTTGGGCTGCTTCTGTCTGAAAGAGCTCTCCAGACCAATTTGTCATGTGGTTGAGGTGTCTATCTGTCCCAGGGCTCTGCATTCTTCTGTCACAACAGCTGTCAGTGAGCTGACGTTGACGGAGTGCTCCCCTTCACCCCCTTCTCTCATTGCATATTCGGCCCTTAATGAGTTCTCCTCCCACTCAGCCGTAGAGGTTTCAGATCTTCTATCGCATCCACGATCTGCAGATTTCTTCAGGCTGCACCGTTGCCCACCCACGCGATCGATACGCGGCAAAGATATCAACTTAGAACCATCTCGACCTTGGTGCTCGCTCTCTTACCACCTACGTTCTGCTGGCTTAAATTTAGCACATGCTCAATTACAGATTTTTATTTATTTCTGTGTAACTGTAGAACTGGGATGACAAAAAGATGACAAAAGATTTTCAGCCGCGATCATGTAGCTTTCGGTTTGTTTCCCTACACTGTGCTTTCAAACATAATAAGGAGTCTCTTTATTAAAGAAAACGGTATGCAAGGAATGTGGAGTAGCACCAGGCTCGAACAAAGTGCTCTATTTATTGGGAACAGCCGCTTAATGAGAACCTTTAATTCCACATTTTAGTCTGTAAGCATTGACCTGCAAGGATTAAGCCCCCTGTACCGGAGCTTGTTGCTAGGTAACCAGAAACCCCGGGAGGAATCAATGGATCTTGGCCTTTTTCCGCCCAGCTTCGGTAAGCTGAAGGCACGGGATTGAAAGCTTCCTACAACAAGGATTTCACACCCTTACTTCCAAAAGAAAATACTTCCAAACGACTTTCTCTGTCAGAGGAGAGAGCTGTCAACGCCTTCACACGGGGGGAGACAGGGACGCAGAGACGTATTGAAAGAATAAAGGGGAATCCAGACGGAGAGATGACAGGGAGACACTTTCTCAAGGAGATTTTTGCTTTTGTTGATAGTGCGCATATTAATATTAATAACATTCGATTCTCTAGTATTATTAAACTCAGTCATACCTCAGAGCTGCTTTTTTTTGAGTTCTCAGAAGATTTTTGATTCATTTTTCAAACAGCAGTGCAATTTTCCAAATCACAGGTTTATACACCAACCAGACATAACATTATGACCACCTGCCTAATATTGTGCTGGTCCCCCTTTTGTTGTCAAAACAGCCCTGACCCGTCATGCACTGTGTATTCTGACACCTTTCTATCAGAACCAGCATTAACTTCTTCAGCAATTTGAGCAACAGTAGCTCGTCTGTTGGATCGGATCACACGGGCCAGCCTTCGCTCCCCACGTGCATCAATGAGCCTGGAAGGAGTCTCCAGTTTCAGAGCTTTGTCACAGTCAGAGGTAAAGCTGTAAGGTTTCAGAGAAGTTTAAGCTTTTAATGATGAGCTGAATCAAGAGAAGTTTTGTTCATATGCGCTAGAACTTGAGTGATATACAAGCGACTGTAACTATAAATGGATAAAAAAATGTCGAAATGTTGTCTTCAATTAATAAAATTTGAAGTTGTTGTTGAACAGGAATGTGAAAAAGGAATTAAACACTACCTGAACTTGGTGTTATTGGAAAATGAAGCAGTTGGTGATGTGCTCAAGTGCTTTAATTCTTACTTCGACCATGCCTGTAAAACTATTCAGTCCTTCCAGGAGTGATTATTGTGGCCAAAAATGCTTTATTTTGGCTTTTTTCCCCCAAATTTACAATGTGCTTTTTATTCAAAATTCCAAGCAGAGGATTCTTCTACTTTTGAACTACCAGTGAAAACAGATCTGTAATGATTTTCTATAAGAGAGGTTTGGCTGAATATGTCACATGCCACATCTTGGCCCAAATCTGCAGAAAATCTGTGGAATTTTTTCAAATATTGAAGCTTCTCTGAATATCACTTGATTGAATAAACTTTCTGCAATCGCAAAATCGTAATCTGACAGAGACCGACTATTTAATCATAAAACATGTTGTTCATTAGCGCACAGAGTTTTATTTCCGTGATGTTTGGGGAGCTGAAAGGAGATGCAACTTGTTGGTTTTGTCTCAGGAAGAGTATCTTCTAATCAGCTGCTTGTTACTGATTTTAAAGCAGGACAATCACAAGAAATCTGAAACTTTTTGTCTTTACTTTCTTGAAAATTCTTCATTTTTTTTTCCTGATTGGAATGGATGAAAAAGGATTCTACATGTGTGCAACCAAATGAAATATAATATCGAGTACAGTCTATTGAACCGTCTACAGTAAACTAACCTGACTGTATGGTAATGATCAGTAATGATATCATTAAGCACTTATTTATTTTTATAGCTTGTTATCTGACTTTTATGGGTAAAAATCATCTGTCCTTTTTATTTTTGAAAGTTTTATCCTTCTTTATATCAGCTTAGTGACAGACGGTTATGGGATCCTGCATGTGTGCAAGCTCATTTAAGGATAAAGGCAATAGCTTTAGAGTTTCTGAATTTAATGTTACTCACAAGACAACAATGATCCACAACAGTCTGAATAACTCACCACTTCTCACAAATCCAACCTATAATTTTTTAAACAGAAGTTTTCACCTAAGGGCCTGATGAAGGCATTCTTTATTTCTTCTTTATATATATAAAAAAGTCTTACCGTTTGTTTTAAATAATCCGTTCTTTCTAGTATCTGAAAAGGTGCCAATACTTTTGGAGATGGCAATTTTGAGCTGGAATTAGATACAGTGGCACAGAGAGAGAGAGAGAGAGAGAGAGAGAGAGAGAGAGAGAGAGAGAGAGCTGTGACCTTAGTCAGTTTAATCCGATTCCATTTAAAATGGTGAGCTCGAAAGTATTGGCACCCTCCCAGATAGAAAGCCGGCTACTCGTTACTTAAAAAGGTGCCAATACTTTTAGAATTGAACTGGAGTGACTTATATTGACAGGAAGAGACTGAGAGAGAGAGAGAGAGAGAGAGAGAGAGAGAGAGAGAGAGAGAAAGTTGTGTATTCTAGTCATTTCAATTCACTCCCATTCAAAATGAACAGCTCGAAAAGTATTGGCACCCTTCCAGATAACAGGGGGAAATGATGGAGAAAAGATAAAGTCTTTTTTTTTCAATATGGTGCCAAATTTGGAGTGAATGATATCTTGAGAGAGAGAGAGAGAGAGAGAGAGAGAGAGAGAGAGAGAGATGTTTCAGTCATTTGATGAGATTAAGCTTTGCAGAATGTTCGTCTTTCATGGGTGCTTGTGCAAACTTTGAATGAGAAATGCAATGACTTCCCTCAAAAATGTACAAACGTTTACAAACTTTCTAATTGGCAAATTATTTAAATATATCTGTATTATAAAATCATGATGTCATTTCACCACACCTAGGCTTAAAAGAGAAAATGTGATTTTTTTTGTTGTATAAATAAAAAAGAAGAAGAAGAAGAAGAGGACAATAACCAGTCAGACCATGGAGACACAGAGGGATTAGTTACAGTGTGATTGTAGAAATCCTCACTGAAATCCTCAACAATCCGCTTGGAAACAGTGGAAGCCCAGACATCAAGCCATGCCACTGTTACAGAGTGTGTGTTTGTGTGTGTGTGTGTTTGTGCCTATGGAAAAGTTTATTTCTAGACGGTAATGAGGAGCAGTGAGAATGTGTTCAAATCTAAGGTGCAAAAATTAAGACATTAATGTGCTCAGTGGAGGAGTGGAGTGAAATTTGTGCAGCAGACAAGCCATTAAAAGCCATTTTGACGGCGCAAAGCTCGCTGAAATGATCACAAAGACCCACTTCACTGTGCAAATTGTACAAAGATGTTTTATTCAAAAGCACTGGAGTAAAATATCTTTATTAGAAAACATGGCTTGCACAGAGATCAGAAAGAAAATTCCAGTCCAAAAAAACAGAACAAATAAATAAATAAAGCATGCGTTCATGGCTTCGTTTAAGCCTAAAGGAAGAAAAAGAAACCTTAATTACGTACATGATCGTTGCCTTTCGATTAAGTTGTAGGCATTTTCGTTTAGCAGGCCTTGCACAAGCGCTGTTCTCCCTCTCTGAGTCGAGTCAAGCAGCGATCACAGTAATATGTTTTATTAATAAAAACATTTGCATCTCATTTGGCTCGATCATGGCTTATTGAGTCTATGGCTCTCTTGGGACAAATATGCATATTAATAATTGCCTTCTAATATATTGGGAAAAAAGGCACACAAGTCATTGCACTCACGATTTCAGCACAGCTTATACAGGACATCGCTCCTTAACTTGCAAGTAATAAAATATAAGTACAGACTGTTATTTAATTCATTCTTAATTATTATTATTATTATTATTATTATTATTATTATTATTATTATTATTATTGAGTATATCAACAGTCACAGTATAAGTACAACAGTATACAGAAAATTACAGTACCACTGATTACACTGCAAATATAAAATATCTACGCTCTAACATATTATTTTAATGGAATTTTATTTAAAAAAAAAAAAAAAAGATGAGAAGCCTTAAGGAAAAATCACCTGAACTTCACGTGATGAGTTTCATGAGTCACTCATCAAATTTTTACACGTGTTTCTCGTGTGATGTTTTTTTGGCATGTGATCTGAATTTATTTTCAGATGAAATTTGCACACGTGATTCATTTATTTGATTCGTGATTCATTTTTTTTCACTCATAATTTTTTCCACAAGATTCATTTATTTGATTCATGTGATTCATTTTTTTTTACTTGTGATCTTTACATGTGATTCATTTACTTGATTCATGTGATTCACTTATTTTCACTTGTAATCTTTACATGTGATTCATTTATTTGACTCATGTGATTCACTTATTTTCACTTGTGATTTTTTTTTTTTACATGTGATTCATTTATTTGATTCATGATTCATTTTTTGCACATGATTTGTAAACCTGATTCATTTATGTTGATTCCTGATTCTTTTATTTTCACATATGTGTTTTGTGTTTTGTTTTTTTGTTGTTTTTTTTTACAAACAATTATAAAACAATTATAAAATTTTATTTTGATTCCTGATTCATTTATGTTCACCTGTAAATTTTACACGATTCACTTAGTTTGATTCACGAGTCATTTCTTTTCACAAATTGACCTTGTAGGGTGTTGAGGTTTTCATGTTTCCAATGAATGATTTTCTGACAGGAATAATGCTTTTTCGCATGTGACTGCGTAATTATCCATATCTTATAACCATGTGTGCAACGTATGTGAATATTTTCATACTCCTAAAGTATGTGGCTATAGAAGAAAGATGGTCTTGAGAGAAAAAACTCAATCTATGATCTTGATTTCAGTGCAAATATAAAATATTTGCTCTCTAGCACAATATTTTGAGAGATTTGATGGAATATTTGCCGACCACTACTTGCGAGAGGAGAAGACAAACAGCTCTAAGAGGCAAGTGTCACGCAGTGTATGTACAAATGGATTGGGATTAGGATTGATATCTGGGTGATTTTAAAAAATAATTCCACTCTGAGTGAATGTAGTTACGTACGCGTTCAATCACGGGCACGCTTCCCGTCTCGCGCTGTAGACCTATTAATTCTCTCGGCACAGAAGCTTCAACAGAGAGCAAACATTTTCTGGCTGTGTATCATCCTCGGCAGCGTGTGATATATAAGGTTAGGCCACATGGCACCTGGATAAGAGGGCTTTTTGTCATGCGCGTGTAAGGCGGCGATACATAACTCGCTAGCTCCTGGCTGCTAAGCTTATCCCGGCTTTAAGACTGGTGCACGAGTCTTTCTAATGAGGCTCCCTGGGCCGCAGGGATCTGTCCCATGCAGACATGTTCTGCATTTCAAACAGCCGAGCACAAATCACACACACGCAGTGTAAGCTTGCGCCTTAAGTCTAGCCTCTAAAAAGCAAGGCAAGGCATGCTGATATGCCACGGGCTGATGCTTGCACTTTCTTTCTTTTTCTTTGTTAGAGGCGCTTGCCTAGCATATTTTATATTTCTCCCCTCTGTGAAAGCACAAACATTTTTTTTGAAGCATCGTAACCTTGAGGCATGATGAACCACGCGTGTCTAAGATATCACGTCTTCCCTGGCACGAGGATCGAGCCTAGAGCGTGTGATCATTTCTGCAGAGGCTTAAATGCAGAAAAAAGCCTAAGCTTGATTGCGAGGAACAAACATCTCTCCTGTCCAGGCATCTGGTGGCGTGTCGAGCGAGCACGGCTCACGACCCTTAATCAACACGAGTGCCATCAACGCTGACTGGCTGAGGATGAGGAAGCTTGCTGAAGAAGAAGAGGAAACGGTTCACTTCCTCCCCGTGAAGCCACGCCGATGTTAAATCGTTATCACAGATTCGAACGTTATCACAATATTGTATAGAAAACAGCTACACCTTTATGGTTATGTTTATATTCATCACCTTTTAGCACAAAATGAGCTCTGCTAGACATGACTGGGATTCCATGATTGGGTTGCCATTTCTGTTCAAATAATATTACACTTATTTCCTTTAATGTGTAGGTGAAGGTGAAAAAAACATCAATGTTTGTACGTGTTTCAGATAAAAAAAACTTTAATAAAATCTATATCTCTATCACTACAACCCACTTTAACTCTATTTTACCTTGAAATATAATCATTAAAATACATGACCACCATTATAGCGATTCCACCATTCCAGGTTGTGAAATATCTCTCTGAACACTTTCACCCCTCTGAAATATTTGGAACGTTCCACAAATCACATGTTCATCAGGAAGTTGCATCATCCCAATTCCCTGAAGACCATATGAAAAAGAACAGTATGTTCTCTCATACTTTTTTTTCCCAGTGAATTTTCATATTGAATGATGAGCTACGATCCTTTAGATAAATTATAGATTGAAAGTATGTTATTAAAAATACGTTTTAGAGAAATCGTTAGAAATATCCTCATGCTGTTAACATGGATTTAAGTTAAGCACATGTTCCCTATTTGCTAACTCAATCAATAACAAAAAAAAACCCATCAACTCCTCTTTGTTATTCACTTAAGAGCATCCTGTAAAACATGAAATGGATTAATGGCTAAATCCATGCTTTCTTATATTCAACATTCTGCTAAAATACTATTTTTTTGTAATGTAATGCTAAAAAATGAATGTCTAAATGGAACCGCAATCATGGAATCACCCACATTCACATCCTGTCCCACCTGTACTGTTTGTTCTGTCTTATTTTGGAGAGAGAACGAAGATAGGACATTGTATACTACAGTCTCACTTTCCTCAGCGGTGAGTTTTCACGAGCCGCCTCTGTACTTCAGTACAATGAGTAATGAAACTCGCTGCCTGGAACACAAAGAAGCCGCTTACAAGCAGTGTTGAGCTCGCTACGGCTGCTGACTCGGGCACAGTGAGATAATGCAAGACACAGAGAGAGAGAGAAAGAGAAAGAGAGAGAGAGAGAGAGAGAGAGAGAGAGAGGGAGAGAGGGAGAGAGAGAGAGAGAGAGAGAGAGAAAGAGAGGGAGGAAAGAAAACAAGGGAGAGAGGTAAAGCTAAGCGGCTTCATCAAACCTCCCAAAAGAGACAGAGCATCCAAGTCAAACGAAACAAAGGCGTAACGTTTGATTCCCGATTAACTCCGAGCCTGGAAAGTCTTAGACAAAAGCCTTCTCTCTTTCACAAGCACTTCTTTCTTGAAAAATGAAAAGGCTAGGAAGGGAATTATTTTGCACAAGATGTCTGAGAAACACAATCGGCTGCTATGAGAAGCTAATCAGCGATGAGGAACACTTCAATAGGGCATATCTCGTTTCCTAAAGAGCGGTTCTCCATTAAAGGAATGAGAGAAGAGCAAATTATAACACTGATGTTTTCCCTATTGTTCTCACCTAGTGGAACTGACAGCAGGCCATACTGAAGGAATCCGTGGATAGAAAGGCGTTAATGAGAGTTTTCTTCCTTCGTACAACAATGTATAATTAAGCTGGGAAAAATCTAGTCACCTCACGTTTGGTAGAAAAATTCACGCTTTGGGCAAAATCAATATTTATTCCATCTCTCCATGCTGGATAGCTCAAGTTTTTTAAGAAAATTTAAAATGGTCTTGACAGCACGATGAAATGATATTCCTCAGTAAAATAACAATGGGATGGAAACGTCCAAGACAGTCAATTAAAGAGAAACTGCTAGAATTTGACTAGAGATGTCTGATTGGACAGAAACTTTTTCTCCCGTCTTCAAGAACAAGTTTCCTTGATTGCATGAAGGAACCATTTATTAGCATCGAAGCAAGAACAACAACATGCCAAGAAGAGAGAAGCTATTGATTAATTCATTTATCTAATCAATAAAATCAGAGATAGACATCTGATTAAGATTAAATGTGTGGGTTGGAGCCTGACTCATTTGTCTTACTCACCCTGTCGAAACTTTTTGAAAAGGCCAACACAAAAAAACGGTGAAAAATTTAGAGTGTAGTTTGTTCCAGTGGCAATTCGCTATGGTCACCCTGACACAGCCACACACACCAGATCAAACTAATGTCTCTGGAAGCACTGAACTGTGCAGTGTCAACAACAGAGAACACTTCCCCTGAAGTTTTCAATGCCAGAAATGTTGTTAGTGTTTACTGTCGATAAACAGGCACACGCCCTTGACTGCCAGCCTCAAACGCACACTTCTGCATTGGGATATTTCTACTGAGCTTCTGAAATCCTGTCTTAACTACTTTCAAAAACAACACATTTGGAATTGATTTTGCGCACCTGGCAAACCCTTCAAGCTGGGCGCAGCTGCCATAACAAAAGTAATAATCATTTTTTCAGCTATCACCTGTTTGGAGTTCGTGTTTTGGCAACCGTTTGTGTCTCAGTAAATGAGCAGCTCAAACAGTGCCTGCACAAATAGCAAAACATCTGATGCTTTGTAAAGATGAGCATGAAACTTCTGTGGGGTTTTTTCCCCCAACAGTGATTTGGGTAGCTGGGATCCATGTTTTCGAAGTGTAAGTGATTTCAACAGTTTTTTTAGGATCCCCAAGCCACCAGGGGGCCGTACAGATTCTATCTGTGGTTGTTATCATGGTTTAGGCTTTCTCCAGGGGCAGATCTTATGGCCTGGTATGATGAGATGAGTTGACGGCAAGTTTAATGTTACAAGTGTTAGTGCAGATTCAGGGTGAGGGACAAGTAGGATGTTAGTAGGATTGTTGTGCAAGTAGGATGTTGGTTGATGGTAATTTGGGGAAGTGGATTAAGTGAGGTGTTACTATGGTTGGTTATAGGTTTGGGAAGAAGGTTGATGCTAGTGTTGAGAGGGATTCAGGGCAGAAGATGTGTTCATGTAGGATGGTGTTAGGTTGATAGGTATTTGGGTTGGATGGGGTAAGGCTGTAACTAGGCTTGTTGGAGATTTGGGATAGGGTGTTTAGTACAAATTGGTTTAAGTAGGATATCACTAGGTTTGGTAGGAATTTGTTGAGGGGAAATAAGTAAGATATCACTACACTTAGAAGGGGTTTTGATTTGGGGGTTAAATAGAATGTTGTTTGGGTTGATAGGGATGGGGTTAACTAGGAAATCACTAGGTTTAGTTGGAATTTAGGGTGCCATTAGGCTTGGTGGAGATTTGGGGTAGGGTGTAAATTAGAGATAGGGTTAATTTGGATATCACTAGGTTTGGTAGGAATTTATTGTGGGGGTATTAAGAAGGATATCACTACATTTGGTAGGGGTTTTGGTTGGGGAGTTAAATATGATGTTGCTTGGGTTGGTGGGGGTGCAGGTTAGGATGGGCTTAAGTATGATTTTGGTTGGGTAGATGGGTGAAGGATTGCAAACAATGTTGCTAGGTTTGGTGTGAATTTGGGAATTGGGTTAAGAAGGATATTACTAGGATTGGTGCATTTCATAGTAGAGGATAAGCATGAAGTTGCTAGCATTAGAGGAGATCTTGAGTGAGGGGTTGAAGTAGGACATCACTAGGGTTGGTGGGGATTCAGAATGGTGGGCATCACTAGGGTTGCTGGGGATTCAGGATGGTGGGCGGATAGGATGTTGCTCTGGCTGCTGGGCAAGTAGGATGTCTCAGTATGGTGGGGGTTTGAGGTGGGGGATGGCAATTACGATGTCAATGGGTGTTTTTGGAGTGGGGGGACAAGCAGCTTAAGGCCCCTAAAGCTCCTAAACAGCCCTGCCTGAGAGACATTTAATTTTCCTGCAGCCTGTCCACATTTACATGCAACAAAAGATTGCCCTGTCCATTTTACCTTCTGACAGTGTACTTTTCTTAACTTAACTGGCCTCGTTCGCCGAAGTAAAGCTGCCAGTTTGACTTGCATCAACTTCATGTGCTCACCAGAGCATGTCCGACCAGGAACCTCACATTAGCTGGAGAAAGTCAGTGGTATGTTTCTTTTTCATCTTCCCCTGCTCTCAATTGCAAATTAAACGTCGTTTGGTTTTAGCTTTCACTCTTGCCCGTCTGGTCGCTTATTTGCTCTGACACCTTCTTTAATGGTTTGCCCAGCGAATCGCCACCTAGGCCCCTTAACGCCCCTGCTCTCAATGCTTGATGCATGAAGACTCCCCCAAATTGGCAATCAGGTGAGCTTGGCTCAGACAGAGGCTCAGCTCGCTAGCATCCTGACTCCAATTCCCTTCCTTGGCTGTTTTTGCCACAGCCCTGACAGGTGCTCCCGACAAAATCCATTACCATCGCAATTACATGATCTTCTCGCGTCTCCTCCTCTCAACTTTCCTCTCTCTAGGGCTGCCATCAGCCAGGGCCCTCCTTGCCTGTCCGTTAGGCGATTGCATAATTACAAGAGCTTAAAAAGAGGAAGCCTGCTTTAATCTTCATTAAGGCACAGAGATTGGTCGGCTGTCAGCACAGCGGAGAAAAACAGGACGAACGAGTGTCAGCGCCCTCTTCCCCGTCTCTCACACTCAGGTTGTTCGTGCTGTAGCTGAAAAATGAAGCCTGAACGCAATAAATGTCTACCCGCGCACGACAAGAATCATTTGTGCTGCTGCCGCTTTTCAGTGGGCGCTGACAGACGGGAGATTTGGGTTTAATGGCAGTTTGGGTCTAAAGAAACCGGTAAGGCGTAATGTACCTATTTGTTTTCGAGGTTGCCACGTAGAAATCCCTTTGCTCACTACGCTTTCTGCTAAACACTAAACACTATATCCAACGTCAGTGCTGAAAAATGAGTGTGTTCAGTGGTGCAAGTTAAAACTGTAATTAAATCTTGCCTCCTGTCATAGCTTAACAGAGCAAACAGGCAAAAATAGTGCTGATCTGATGCAATACACTTATTTTATGCCACCCACCTATAAAGAGTGCAGTCTCTGAGCCAGCAAGACAGACACAAAGAATTAGTGCGGCTGCAGGTAATTAGCAGCCATTTCAGTCTCATGCTCATTAAATTTGGCCCCCCTCCCTTCCACAGAAGTTTGCTCCTGTAACATTATAACTTGGCCTGGTGAATTGCCTCACAAACACTCTCTCAAATCGATTTAGCCGCCTCTCATTTTGAAATTCAAATTAATATAAGGATCAAATGCTTCAGGCTTTACCACGACTTGCAGGTGAAATCTGAATGGTCCGAACGGAGTGGGATGAATAGATAAAAGGATAAGCTATTTTATTAACATTGCCTCGCATTAACTGGCTCTGGAAAGCCCTCTAAATCTGAATATGCAAAAAGGACATTAGCCAAAGTTTAAGTCCCTGACTTTTTCTTCCCCTTTTGTTTCCGCGACATCAGATTTAGGAGCATCCGTCATCCTGGCGCGCTTCCTGTTGAGAGAGATTAATTGCATCGCCCCATCCTTTGCATGCGTGGACTGCATAATCACCTTCCTTAATGAGGGCTGCCATTTACCACCACAATTACTGCTATTTTCAAAGCCATTCAAACTCTGCATCCAAAGGCCAAAGTTTTGGTCAGACCAGTTGCCATGGTGAGCTTCTACTACCCCCAATTTTAATTGAATATATTAATGGAGAGCTGATACGGTGGATGAGGTTAGTCGTGCATAAATGTACTAATAATAGCAATAACTGTGGAACTTCATGGAACAAAGTCTGAGACAGGAGACGTTTTTGTTAGTCAGGTGATGAGCTGACTTTTGTGTGTTTGTGACCTTCTGTATATCGTGACCTTTGGACGCGGTGTGTGCTGCCATTTAAGGCCTAATCACATTAACCTTAGAATGGAACCGTGGACCTAAGAAACTCAGTCTAGGTCAGAGAAGATGGGCCTAGAAATAGCTTTCACTTTCATCACTCCTCATTCCTGTCTAATGTCTTTTGAGAAAGAACACTGTCTCCTGAATCTTGTCTTATTGGGAAATGTCCATGCTACGCTCTATCACTAGTCTGCCAGACTGCTTTGGGACAGCATGACTGGAAAGGTCTAATTCAGAGTGTGACATGAATAAGCCTTTCCCTGCCTGATCATGTGGTTTGATGTAGTTTTCTTACCATTACTTAGACACACCTTTCAAAACAACACAAAATCCCACCACCCACAGGTTTCATTTAAATTCCTACCATGTCGTTTTCCAAAGATCTGCACAATAATCAAGGTGAAGTCAGATGAATCTTGCCAAGGGGCGGTCTTAAAGCATTCCAGAGAAATGACAGATGGTACTCATCCTTTACTGTGGTGGCATTTGCGAAGAGGCCACTTGGATCTTCCTAGGGGTTCATAATTACCAGAAAGGCAATTAACAGGCAAACCGGTGGAGAATGAAGGCACCAGATCCAGGTGCTGTGGAGCACCTCTATGGCTGCCAGACTCTGCTGAAGCACTCATTTTCAAGCAATAAATGCAAAAGACTATCAATCAAGCTGTCTAAAGTAGTATTATAATCAAATTCCAAACTCATATATTCACTTAGAATGGATCTAATTGTTAGTGGGACGTTTTTATGGTACCTGAATTTCCGAAACTCTGAACTAGTCTTTAATATTAAAAAAAAATTCTTCTCTTCTCTTTGTTCAATTAGAATAGCTCATTTTTGTTCACAATTCTTGGTGGTGACAGAGTAGCTGAAGATATGCTGAATATATGATTTGCAGTAATCAAGTCTGTAGAATCACACTTGATAGCTGAAATGGAAACACCCACTCGTAACTCATGGGTGTGATCTAAAGCGGAAGTGTGCTTAGCCTTCGTCTCACTTTTTTTCACTGAGTACAACTCCTGAAGAAACTTACAAAAGTAGTCCCTTAATATAAGCCCTGAGGTTTGCTGAGGGCTTACAAAGATTTTTTCAGCATACACCTGAGTGTATTTGCAGTCCCAAATTGTCAAACCACGGTCTCGTAGTCCTGCCGCTGCTCCTCTTGTTTCTTCTTTTTCTTCTTTTTCCGCCGGCACAGGCCGTGGAGGCCGCAGAAGCAGGCGAAGGTAAACTGAGGCATTGCCTACCTGAACCTCCCGGACCTCGCAGGAATCGACGCCACCTGCAGAGACACATGGACAAAGAAAAAATAAGAGAGGAGCAAAACCTGGCATGGACATGATCAGTCTTTGATATCAGTAATACCAGATACAGAATCTTGGAAAGGCATTAAGGCATTTAAACCTCCTGTGGTGAGAGTGAAAAACAGGATACAAGCTTCTGACAACTCTGACTGATGTGCAATAAATGTGCAATTATACCACAATAAACAAAGACGCATTGAGCGAGAAACCTGCCAAAGTAGGGGGCTTAGCGCAACTGCCATGTTTATCAGCACTGCATTGTTTTGCGTCTGCTGGCTCGCTAAATGCTGCAGTGAGCTGCAGAGGGGAGATTATGAGCCGATCCCGCTCGGGACTTGGCTGTTTGCGCCGAGTGCTGATGAGCTTTAGACGAGAGGACACCGACCATCATACAGAGCTCAGGCCGCAATTAACTCAAGTGGCGATTTGCCTCAGAAGGATTGAAATGTCTAAGAGATCTCAGGTTAAGCCTCGCTGCAGAGAGGTGTTCATCTGCATAAAACACACAGCACCAGGCTGTGCTCGTACATAGATCCTATCAATTTTACTGCCTCCATTTTCTTATGTATATGGATGAGGCAATGACAATACAAATTCATGTGTATGCATGCAGCGTGGAGCCTGGAGAATTCTCTACGCTCTGTGATTGTATATCCCAGAGTATAAGGGCTCGCAGTGGAACGTGGGCTGAAAAGCAATATGACTGTCGGTATGATGATCCGTTTGTGAATTCAACTGTGCAACATCAGGAAATTGCAGGAGGTCCCAGTCCCAGAGTCCCTGAAAACCATTTACCAGTAATATTTGAGGGCACGGTGGCGATAGGAGCTACATATACTGTATAAGTGATTTAACTCTACAGAACTTCCATTTAACGCCTTGAGGCCATTGAATTATTCAGAGCGGGGACTGGACACCCGTGGGATGGGGTCCGATAAATGTGGTGCGGCTAAACCACCCTGTTCTGCTGCACAAACCATGACTACGGGTAGAGTCTACAACCAAACGCCTCTGAGTTAAAGATTTTATACTAAAGCTTCATCTGTGGAATAACTCTAATTCTCAAATGGTATTTTCTTAATGTTCTTCGTATATAGCGAGTCATAGTATGCAGTGGTATTGATGTTGTGTTGTTACACAGTCATTGCTAGCATCAGGTGTTAGTGCTTGGTTCTTAACAATTGGGGAAGTGGTAGCTTTGTGGTTAAGGTTTTGGACTAGTAATTGGAAAGTTGTGGGTTTGGATCCCACCAAGCTGCTGCTGTTGGGCCCTTGAGCAAGGCCCTTAATGCTCAGTTGTATAAAAAATGAGATAAATGTAAGTGCATCTAGCATATGCCATAAATTGTTAATACTTGCTTTTTTTTTTTTTTTTTTTACTAATCATTACATTTTCCCTTCTGTTCTTGGTAAATACTTGTTTTATTCAACTTACACCACAGCGACTTTCCAGTGCTATCATTTTCTAAACATTATTTAAATGTTTATATTGCACAGAACAAGTTATTTTCTATTACACTTACATTATAGCAGCTATTCCTTCATTCTATAGCAGTCTTTCCCTCATTATCCTCATTTGGTTTTCTCATGTTATGCAGGTTTTCTGTGATTAGACGTTTGTATAACATTTAGGGAAGGAGTCTCCAGTGTCATCACGCTGGCACAATCAGCTGTAAAGCTGTAATTTTTAAGAACAGACGAGTTTGCGTGATTTCTCGGCAGCATTAGCGGCTAACTCGCTAACTTAAAAATGTGAGAGTGGTTTAGGGAGAGGCTTTGTAGTTGCTCCATAACCATAAATGAATGAATATTACCATGGATAAATAAAATAAAATAATGATGTACTAGAAGAGGAATAAACACTTCAAGGTGTTAACAGTAACAGGCTTGAGTTTGTATGCTGCAGCATCCAGAACGTTCCATCTGTGACCTTCCCCAGTCTGTCCCTTCCCTTTCTCCAGGTTGATTACGCCGTTTCCACTTTTTATGACTCGGTACTTTCTGAGTAAACTTTTGATTGCGTCGATGTTATTGGCTGCCTTTTTTTTTCATTTTTCATCTAAACGTTTATTACACATACCTTTTCTTTACATTATAAAGCAAATGAAGAGTGAGAGCGAGAGTCAGGCTTCGGCGTGAACGTATCAGCCGACGATCGTTTTCATATTGTGGTTTAATAGCAGGACTGCTTGGTGAGGTAATGCTGAAAAAGAGCCCTTATTATGTGTATTAGTTTGTGAGAGGTGCATCACCATAGCTGCAGGGAAATGAGCTTCAGTCATTCAGATGAAGGGCAACAGAGTGCTGTAGAGCACTGCAGAGTCTCTTGTTAATGATTAGCTCTTGAAGGACACACACACACACACACACACACACACACACAGAGTGATGCATAAAAGCAAACACCTGGTAACATGCAAACAGGTTTTCAGTGACTTGGTGCTTTTTTTATTTTTAACACGACCGACATGTAACTTTCCGAAAGTCAACAGCAAATCCCCAGGTAAAAACCTGTACGCACTGAAACACACGGCTAAACATAGAAGCAGAGGAAGGAGCGCTGACATGGACACACACACACACACACACACACACACACACACACACACTGTATGTATATACATATAGTCTTATACTCAAACGCACAGGGGAACAAAGGAAGCTGGGAGACAGCTGTGACTCTCTTATCTGACAGGTTCACACTCACTCTGACAAATTAGCCATGTTTCTGGGGGCCTGGTGTTACAATGTGCCCACTGACTGCCTGAGAGAAAAAGACAGAGGAAAGGAACCAAAAAAATCTGTCTGTCTGTCTATCTATCTATCTATCTATCTATCTATCTATCTATCTATCTATCTATCTATCTATCTTTTTCCCACATAATGCTTTCCTTCATTCTCTTTCTCTCTATTTCTTTCCTTATTTCATATTTCGTTCCCTAATCTATCTTTTCCTTTCACCTCATCCTCCCTCTTCCTTCTATTTCGAATGTTTATCGTTCATCTTTTGCTCGCCCTTCCTTTCATTTGCCTTCTACCTTTCCTTCCTTTCATTTGTTCTTTCATTTTCCTTCGTTCTTTCCTACAAATTCCTACATTTCCTCTTTCCTCTACAGACCTGAGGAGGTGAGGTGTTGGTGATGGAGTTATATATCATTCATCTGCATGATATGACATTAAGTTCCTGTTTTTTTTACAAATGATTTCCTCGAACTGGCCACAGAGCTGAAGATCTGTCCATCAGTGCTCAGGGCTTCTGAACGAACCCGTCCATGTCACCTGAGTGGCTCCGGGGCTCTCCAGTGAACGGACACTGCTGCTGTGTATTCTTTATCGGTGTGTCTGTTCTGTTTTTCCTGACAGCAGGGGCGACTTCCTGCCCGAGAGGAAATCCAACATTAGCATTTCCCTTCCTATCCGTTTGCTCCCAATGAGTCTAATTAAGGACGAGAGACGGGTGATAAATGCTGCGAGCGTCATTAAAAACAGCCTGACTCAGCAGCCTGTGCTAACGAGGAAGCCAGGCGCCTTCACCGTGCCGCCAAAACGGCCTGCCATGGGGACAATTACCAGACAGGGTGCTGCAGATACCTGCGAGAACGCCTCCAGGCACTCTAACACAGTGTGTGTGTGAGAGAGAGAGAGAAATAATCAGGTATTTCTAGCAGTGTTGCGCATGCCTGCCACTTCCTGAGCACCAATAATGTCACCCGCATCAGCAGCAAGACAAGTGCTCGCATTGAGCGTCAGGTGCACTTTTTAATTAGCGCATTAAAAGCATGACTGCACTCGGCAGCTCGATGCAAACCGCATTACCGACACGCATTCGCATTAGCACAGGAGCCATGTGCATTTCCGGTGCACTGGAATGTATAGGCTGTGCAGTAATCCAAGCTAACGCAGCAGACTGAGAAAACCAGCTATAATGAGAACAGCGCTGTTGTACCGCTGTTAATTAGGGACGTGATGACAAAAAAATGACACCGAAAGAACCCACACTCTGTACACACACACACACACACATACACTCTGTAACGCACAGGGAGGTGATGGAATACATAGCGCTGTCTGACAGAACATGAGCGCTTTGTGGTAATGATTCAGTGTGTTTGCTGTATCCAGTCTGCTGAACTGTCAGAGTTTGAAAAATGCTGGAAGAATAACAGTGAAGGCAAATCTGCATCAGTCGTGTGACTGCACTTCCTCCTGAGACGCATTAGGAACCAAATGAAGCCTGTAATTGACAAAGATTCATCCTTCACCACTGAACATCAGGAAACATCACGGCACAGCGCAGAAGATCCACAGAGAACGACTTTATACTGACCGCTGTGACTGCCAATACTGACCGCTGATACTCACTACTGATACTGACTGCTGATACTCACTACTGATACGAACTCCTGATACTGCCCACTGACATTGACGGCTGATACTGACTACTGACACTGATCGCTGACACTGACCACTGACACTGACTGCTGATACTGACTCCTGATACTGACCACTGAAACTGACTGCTGATACTGACCACTTAAACTGACCACTGATACTAAACGCTTATATTGACTGCTGATACTGACTACTGACTGCTGACTGCTGTATCTGCTTTCTTTCTTTCTTTTTTCTTTCTTTCTTTCTTTCTTTCTTTCTTTCTTTCTTTCTTTCTTTCTTTCTTTCTTTCTTTCTTTCCATCCTTCCTTCCTTCCCTGCAGAACTCTAGATAGTGTTGTAATTTGCTAACTTTGCTAATGTTCTACTGATGATGATGATGATGATGATGATGATGTGTGTGTGTGTGTGTGTGTGTGTGTGTGTGTGTGTGTGTGTGTGTGTGTGTGTGTGTGTGTGTGAGGAACTGATGAGTTGAGATGTTCAGCTTGTAGTTAAAGAGCTCTACAGGTTTCCGGTGCTGCTTGGTGTTTAGGTGCTGAGGCGAGCTGAGCTTTCACTCTGTACCCAATGGCTTTGAACCCTATGTGACATGACAGAGAAAATCACATAGGAATAGAAAGCCATAAAACACAGCAGTGACCAGGTGTTACCATGGAAACACACCTACACATCTGTCTGTCCCTTTTTCCTTTTTCTGACCATTCCTTCTTTCAGTTCTATCCATCCCTTCTTTCCATTTCTCTCCATTCTTTCCTTCATTTCATTCCTTCTTTCCTAATTTTTATTTTTGATATTTGTTCCTTCACATCATTTTTTTCTTCTCTTTTTCTTTTCTTCCATCCATCCATCCATCCATCCTTAAATCCTTTCTTTCTTTCTTTCTTTCTTTCTTTCTTCTTTCTTTCTTTCTTTCTTTCTTTCTTTCTTTCTTTCTTTCTCACAAACCTCACTGCTTCAGACACTCCCTGTGTCCCTCTCTGTGTGGAATAAAATGCAGTAGGTGGTTAGCACTGCTAGCATGTGTAGGTCTCTGCTGGAGCCGAGTATTCCTCTGAGAGTTAGTGTACTTCTGAGGCTGTGAGATAACACTGCAGCCTGGAGTATCGATGACTCAAGCACATGAAGGGAGAGAAGAACGAGAGCCGATTGAGGGAGCAGGAAGGTACCTGAGTCCTGTTTCCTCAGGGATGGGGTAGGGGGAGTGGAGTGTCATTTTCGCTGATCTGAGCGCTACTCACGGGAGTTAGCACTACTACCTGAACTGCAGCAGCCTTGTTTGTGGGCTCCATTGTGTGTAGCTCTGCTTCCTTTAAGGATTATTTATGTCTGCTCGAAAACTGCTGAATGTGAGAAGAAAAAAAAGTGCTCACAAAAGGCATGAACAGCATGAATAATTAACTTGCCGGCGAGGGATGAGTACAGTTTGAACATCGCTAGCAATAACAAACATGTTTTATTATTCCCTAGTCAACTTTATCCCAGCGACCATTATTACAGAACTTTCTGTGGTGTTTGATTTATCCGACTGCAGCTATATCAGTCAATCCCGAAGGTTTTAAAACTGATATATGTACATGATCAAAGCTTTACTGCCAACAACAGCTAAAAAAAAGGAGACTGTTAATCAAAATGGCTGCTGTGTCCTGGGAACGTGCCGCCTAATCCGACATTCCTAATGCTCTGACCTTGTAGACTAGTCAGAAAGAGATATTAATGCATACTCTTTTGAAAATCCTAAAGGTGGGGGAGGGGTTATGTGTGGTGAAGGAGGGTGGGGGTGGGGGTGGGGCAGGGTAGAGGGCTTGTATGTGGTGAACTAGGGTGTGGAGGGGTGTATGTGGTGAGAGAGGCTAGCCTGGTATGTTGTCAGGGAGGCTGGGGGAGGGGCTTGTATGTGGTGATAGGTTGGGGGAGGGGCTTGTATTTGGTGCGATAGGGTGTTTGTATGTGGTGAGGTAGGGTGTGGGGAAGGGGTGTGTATGTTGTCAGGGAGGCTGGGGGAGGGCTTGAATGTTGTGTGGTAGGGTGTGGAGGGGCTTGTATTTGGTGAGGTATGATGTTTGTATGTGGTGAGGTAGAGTATGGGGAAGGGGTTTGTATGTGGTGAGTTACGGTGGGGGAGGTATTGTATGTGGTGAGGGAGGCTGGGGGAGGGGGTGTATGTGGTGAGGGAGGCTGGTGGATGGGCTTGTATGTGGTGAGGTAGGTGGGGGAGGGGCTTCTATGTGGTGAGGTAGGGTGGGGGAGGGGCTTGTATGTGGTGAAGGAGGCTGGGGGAGGAGTGTAATGAAGAGATCGATAGAACAGGGCTATATGTATCCATATTAAAATATACTTTGCATGGACTTACCTTGGAAGTGGGAAGTCGGAATTACGGCATGTTGGTCTTTTGTAAGCCATGTAATTAGAATGAGTGATGGGTGTTTTCTTTTGTTCTTTCTTTCTTTCTTTCTTTCTTTCTTTCTTTCTTTCTTTCTTTCTTTCTTTCTTATTTAATTTTACTTATTTTTCTTTCTTTTTAGTATTTTAGTTATCTTTCTTTCTTTCTTCTTTCTTTCTTTCTTTCTTTCTTTCTTTCTTTCTTCACTCTCTCTCTTGTCCTGTCTTTCTTTCTTTCTTTCTTTCTTTCTTTCTTTCTTTCTTTCTTTCTTTCTTTCTTATTTAATTTTACTTATTTTTCTTTCTTTTTAGTATTTTAGTTACTCTTTCTTTCTTTCTTTCTTTCTTTCTTTCTTTCTTTCTTTCTTTCTTTCTTTCTTTCTTTCTTCCTTCCTTCCCTACATTACTTCAGTTTATAATTTATACCTGCTTATGGTTTTGAATAAATGAACTTTCCGAAAATTTAAAGTAGTCGGCTAGTTTAATTCAACGCGGCCCTGACCAGGCAGTTACTAAGGATGTGTCTCCCCTCCCCCGCCCCTGCACGCATGTGAAATTTCTAATAAAGCAAACAAAACAAACAAATTACTTTGGACTTGTGTGTCTCCTCTTCGTATACGTTTAGAAGACATTATCTGTTCATTCAGAATAACGCATCTGTATTGAGGTCCATCCCTAATATACATCGAGCTGTCTGAGGAAATAAGAAATAATCCGCTTTATTTATTTATTTAATTCCCAGTAAGCCAAAGAGCCAGGGGTTTTCTCAGCATGGATATGAGAAAACAAATCCTGTTAATCCTGTTGGTCAACAGTGAAAATGAAAAGTCAGTTTTATTCCATCTGAGATTTTCTCCGACTAAAAGCCACTCGTTTAAAACCCTCTTCAGAGGAGGAAAAGAGGAGGAGGGACACGCCCACATTCCACATCACGCTAAAGCTAACACTCCGAGTCCTTCAGAGCAGACAGAGACTCTTCATATTCATCTCATCCCTTCTTTCGTTTCTTTCTCTTTCATCTTTTACTTAATTCTTTCTTTCTTTCTTTCTTTCTTTCTTTCTTTCTTTCTTTCTTTCTTTCTTTCTTTATTTCTTTCTTTCTTCATTCAATAATTTTAATATTTTACCTAAAACTTAAATTTTACGTAACTTAAATCTTTCTTTCTCTCTCTCTTTTACATTTTTTCTTAATTTTTTAATTTTGAGTGAATTTATTCTTTTTTTAATCCATTTTTCTTTTTCTTTCTTTCTTTCTTTCTTTCTTTCTTTCTTTCTTTCTTTCTTTCTTTCTTTCTTTCTTTCTTTCTTTCTTTCGTTCTTTCTTTCTTTCTTTCTGTGATTTTTAAAATTTTGCTTAATTCACACTTTTTCTTTTTCTTTTAGTTAATTGATTCTTTTTTTTACTCAGATCTTTTCTTGATTATTTAGTTTTTGCCTAATTGATTCTTTATTTCAATTCATTTTTCTTTTTTACTTCTTTCTCTCTTTTTTCATTTTTACTTAATTCTTTCTTTCTTTCTTTCTTTCTTTCTTTCTCTCTCTCTCTCTCTCTCTCTCTCTCTCTCTCTCTCTCTCTCTCTCTCTCTCTCTCTCTCTCTCAGGTCAGCTGTGACGTCTTCCGTATTTCATTCTCGCCTCCGATCAGAATTCCGTCAGAGCTGATGTTTTCGATCAGGTTATGGCATTTCACAAATAATAAGAAAAAGAAAGATCCATAAGCGGAGCGATTGATTAGTTTTCGCCTCGTGAACATCAGTCCTTTCAGAGCGCGATGAGAAGGAACGAATGAGCAAACAAAAAAGTCGATCTCCTTCGCTTCACAGATCCATTAGGTCAGAGAGAGAGAGGGGGAGAGAAAGAGAGAGAGAGAGAGAGAGAGAGAGAGAGAGAGAGAGAGAGAGAGAGAGAAAGTATAAATGAATGGAGAGCTGCCCAGACTCCCTCACTCCGAGTGGGGAGAAAGAGTGGACTTAAAGAGCACAGCAGCATCTCATTGATCAGTGCTGCTTATCTATCTCAACCCTGTCTGAGAAAGAGAGCGAGCATTGATGGAAGGGGATCGTAGGGATGTGGGAATGGAGAGAGAGCAGGGGAAGGTGATTTATATTTTCTAAGAAAGAAAAAAAAAGGGAGAAGTAAAACAAAGTCACACAGGTTGGGAGAGGCAATCCGTCATGCTGCTCCTCTTAGGTTAGTCCTCGAGGTCACAAAATAGTTTGATGAAGTTACTTTGGAGTGAAACTTCCTGGAGTTTGTTCAACTTCTCTACATGTAACGTCCAGATGTGACACGGATAAACAGATGTTCTAAATACATTAACGCGGTGAATTATTCGTTTTTACGAGGCAGCTGCTGGATATTAGAGGTGTCTTGAGACCCAGGAAGAGTCTTGAGCTTTTTACTTCCCATGCAGGTGTAAAGAGAGCGAGAAATGTTCTCATTAGGTTTCTACATTTAATCAAAAGGACATATACTAATTTAAGAATTATGTTAAAAAAAATCCCTGGACTAATCTCTATTTTAGACCAATTAGTGAAGTAGCTGAGGATGAGGATCAGTCAGTTCTCATGAGTGTAGTACTTTAAAAACAATGGGTGAAGAAAAAAAGACAAAAGAAAGCAAAAGAAAAAAATGCAAAGTAAAAATGAAAAAAAAAAATTAAAACTGATGAACTAAAAAATTAAAAATAAAGAAATGAAAAAAATGAAAGAAAGAAAAAAGAAAGAAAGAAAGAAAGAAAGAAAGAAAGAAAGAAAGAAAGAAAGAAACTGAAGTAATGTATAATGTATAATAATAATGTATAAACTGAAGTAATGTAGGAAAGGAAGGAAGGAAGGAAGGAAGGAAGATAAAGGTCCAAGTAAAAAAGAATGAAGTACAGACAGAAAAAAAGAAAGAATAAAAAGATAAAGGTCCAAGAAAGAAAGAAAGAAAGAAAGAAAAAATAAAGAAAGAAAGAAAGAAAAGACATGAGAGAGAGTGAAGAAAGAAAGAAAGAAAGAAAGAAAGAAAGAAAGAAAGAAAGAAAGAAAGAAAGAAAGAAAGAAAGAAAGTAAGTAAGAAAGAAAGAACAAAAGAAAGAAAGAAAGAAAGAAAGTAAGAAAGAAAGAAAGAAAGAAAGAAAGAAAGAAAGAAAGAAAGAAAGAAAGAAAGAAAAGACATGAGAAAAAGAGTGAGAGAGGGGAAGAAAGAAAGAAAGAAAGAAAGAAAGAAAGAAAGAAAGAAAGAAAGAAAGAAAGAAAGAAAAGACATGAGAGAGAGTGAAGAAAGAAAGAAAGAAAGAAAGGAAGAAAGAAAGAAAGAAAGAAAGAAAGTAAGTAAGAAAGAAAGAAAGAAAAGTTTAGAAATAAAAACAATGGGTAAAGAAAATAATTAAATAAGAGACAAAAGAAAGCTAAACAAAAAATGCAAAGTAAAAATGAAAAATTAGAGGGGTGATGAAATAAAAAATGAAATAAAAAAATAAATAAAGAAATAAAGAAAAAAAGAAAGAAAAAAGGAAAGAAAGAAAGAAAGAAAGAAAGAAAGAAAGAAAGAAAGAAAGAAAGAAAGAAAAAAAGATAGAGAAAAACAATGGGTGAAGAAAAAAATTAAAAAGACAGAAATGAAATAAAAAACAAATCTAGAAAGAAAGAAAGAAAGAAAGAAAGGAAAAAAAAATCCCTTCCCACTAATCTCTAGTTCTTGATGAATATTGGACCGGAGTGATGTAGCTCAGGTTGAAGATCTGACATAGGTTTAGAATTTGTATTTTAAAAACAAACAAAAGCAACAAAAAAATTCAATCAGGTTTAGGCCACGCCCACTTATAATCCAGATCCAGACCTCAGGCACATTAAACAAATTCAGACAGAAGTATTGTTACCTCCTTAATACATATTTGATACCGTGCGATTAAAGGTCAAGAACAAACGTATCGTACGTTAAACCCACGAATCACAAAGTTCTGTACACTCTTTCATCACAGCTGCTGTTTATCTTCACTCTTCTACATCTTTAAAGATCCTGCTATCCGGAGTTGCAGAGAACACCACTCCGGATCTTCTCCTTCTACCATTTGCACCAATCACCGAAAACGCCAACACGTCAACGGGTTCTACACGATGCTCTAGCGCTGTTAAGCTACAATTCTATCCTAGCTACACAATCAATATTTAATTCTCGTACACTAGCTACGTTTATCCAAAGAGAAAAAAAATAACACACCTCTATGCTGCTGATCTTCTTATCGCTGCTGGATGTCCTTACGTCCTTACGTCTACCATCCATTCGTTTGAACCTTTCTAAAAATCTACATCAACGTATCACATAAAGATCAATTGTTTTTTTTCCTTTCAACTTTTCTCACGGCCCAAGCTTCCACCACCTCTTTTGCTTCCACTCCACCGTCCACAGGTGATCCCCGGCCGGCCGACCAAACCCCTCCCTCTTCAGCCTGCGTGGAAAACTGAAAGGCCACTGAAAAAAGGCAGGGCGAAGGCAGGAAAAGGCTCCGGTTGTTCGTACACAAAGGCAGTCCAGGGGGAGGTGAGTGGGGGAGGTGGAGGTGGACAGAGGGTGCGTTTGTATCTAGCGCTGGTATCTCGCTGAGGCATTTGAGGCACCGGGGGGGGAGCCAGGTATAACTATCCATCAGTGCCCCTGCATCCTCTCATGCGGTGCCCAGGCCTCGGCGAACAAAGCCTTCATTCAGGACGCTGTTTTTTTTTACTCGTCCTTCTCTTTTTTTTCCTCCATCCTTTTTCAAAGTAAACAGCCCTTTGTTTGGATACATTTTGTGGCGAATGAAACCGAGCACCGCCTGTCTATCATGGTCGAATCGATATGAGCGGCAGGGAAGGAAAGTAACCAGAGAGTAAGACTGGGAAAGTTTTTTTTTTTAAATAGAAAAGCCATTTTCCTTTCCCTCCACTTCAGCTAGTTGTGTGAGATTGACGTCTCCCCCTAGAGGACGGCTACAGGACGCGGTGTCTTTTCTCCGGGTTTTTCTCACCGCTTTTTAACCAGGCTGTTCAGGATATGGCAAATTGATCTGCTGAGACTTAAGCAGAGACAGCTATTCCCTTTGTGGCCTTTTGTGCCTCGAAGCAGTACTCCACAGCCCTGTTCTATCCCCGCTCCTCTGGAGCCCTGCATTAGCCTATTGATTAAATAGCCAGGCTCATCCCAGTCTGGCTAATTATATACACACTGCCTACAGAAAAGTGTAAGCAGTGCTTATTAACAGTCACAACATTATTAGACAGTCTTTTTAAACTCAGCCGCTAATCGTACGGATGGATCCTGTCACAGAGGCTAAGGACTCTCCCATTGTGCTAAGCCTCAAAGAAAAATAACTCAAAGAAAAATAAAAACGAGTACAAGGACATGAGATCATTTAAACTCCAAACATGTTGGATGTCTTTTATATTAAAAAAATATACATATGAATAATTTTTTATCCTAGTATAATGTTTTTTCTGTAAGGATTATCTTAAACCTCAAAGCAGTGCAGAAATGTTCATTGTGTTCAAGGAAAAAGGGGGAATTGTTATTCAGGGATGGAGGAGGGACTGAAGAGTACCACAGAGCAGGAATTTCTGGATAAATCGACTAAATTCTTCTTTATGTACATTTACAATCTCGGATAAGAAGCTAACATGAACCAATAATGACTACAATGACAAGTTTTTTTGTTACCACTTGTTATTAAACACGTCGGTTTTTAAATTCATCTTCCGGTAATCCTTAAAGTTGATGTTTCCATTAATTTTTTTTTTTTTTTTAAAAACCAAGCCATTTTTTATTAACCAGACCAGAGAAAGCAAAGAAAAGTCTGTGAGAACTCCAATGCTAATCCGTCCGTCTTTACGTCTCTGGTCTAATGAGCTGCTTTCAGATAAATAATACATATAATTGGCTGCAATAAAAGATCTGTTACTAAATCAGCAACGCTTCATGTTTGGAAAACCAGCCACTGAGATACGGACTATAGACATTTCCGCTGATTTTCCGGTCTACTTCCTACTTCCGCATCTGTGATGTGTGACATGTCAGAAAACACTACTGATCGAGATAAACATAGATTATCAGAAGATTATTTTCCTCTAAAGCATGCAATCAACATCCGGTGGATTGAGGAGTTCCTGTGTTGTGGCCTGTTATGAAAGGAAAGAGTTTTTGCAGAATCTCAGAAATTTTCTTCACCTTCTTTGGTGTAATCAGTGCTCCAGTTGGAAACTAGTTCTGCACGGTGTTTAAAGAAGAGTTGCAGAGAAATATGAGTTTATTCTCTGTATTTCATCAGTTCGGGGCATGTGACACTGGTTCAAAGCGGTAACATGACGTACCAGTGCAGAACGAACCTTTAATTGTAATCATTAATAGTTTATCATTAAAAAAGGCACGTTGTTTGTTTACTTAAGTGCTTCAAAATGACGTGTTCTTCACCTGTCTGCATAACCAAGAAGCTCATCAAATGCAGCAGATTCAAGGCCACGGGTCTCTTCTTGTTTTTGCTCAGTGTCACTTTATGTTAATCGAGTCCCCCGGTGCGATGCAGAACGCCCTCTTTTCTTCCTGTAATGAGGACATCCTGTCACCCTGCGGAATTCATGAGACAGCGAGGGTCAAGGTGATGTCGGAGCACAGCGTAAAGGAAAGGCAACCTGTCTGCAGTCGGCTACACGGGGGCCTCTTTCTTTCCTCACGAGCCGGGAAGCACTTCCCGAATAATTACAGTGTTTTGCGCGGAAAGCCGATAGTTTGGAGCTAATGGCCTTTATTTGCCAATGAAGTTCTACTCAGCAGACCGTAAGTAATTCTGAGAGGTAATAATTATTTAGCGCAACCCTGGCACAAGCTGAGCGCCAATCTGCTTCGGCTTGGCAAAGAATGAGGAAATTCCCCTTACCAACCATTGACACTGTTAACCACACGAGTAAACAGCCACACAAACATGCTGGTTACACAATCCGAACAGAAGTAAGGAGGAGGAGGAGGAGGAGGAGGACTGAGAAAGAAGAACGGAAGAGAAGAACTAAACAAGCAACTTCTCACTTCTAATCAAAGTATCCGCCTTCAGCGTCTCCGTCAGCAGGATTCCGGTAGCGACATCCCACAGTTTGCTTCTTATTAATTTGTTTTTCATTATTCATCTTACCAAAAAAAACCTACACCCCGGGGACTTGGTATCGCCTTTAGCGTCACGTTTTTAAAAGATTAGCTTCTGGCTATTCATTAATCTTGGTGTGAGACGTGCACTTTCTGGCCATAGCGAAATGTCACATTTCATCAGATTAAATTAGCTTTAACTGTAGCAAATGTCTTTTCCCTGCGGATGTGCGAGTTGTTTTTCCTCTACGCACCTCTGGAGAGAAACGGGAGGATGTGTGAATGTGTGTGTGTGTATGGGGAAGGTGGATGCAATTTATCCAGCTCAGAAAAGCGTTAGCATTGAGTTAACCTAATTGATGATAGAGAGAGGAGTTGGGGAATAAAATGAGAAGAGGAGGGAAGGTGTCGGAGGTATCGGAGGTGTTGGAGCCCCTCAGAGTGTGAGTTATGAGTTGTAGGCACCGTGACTGGACTCCAGCATGACCGCACTTCTGTGTGAGAGAGCTCTTAGCATGTGTGTGAAGGATGCTTCAATCTGTCTTTTTTTTCCTCTCAGGTTTTTTTATAGCTTTGGGTTTTTTTTCTCTCTCTCTACTGTAACACTGGTTGTAGATATTTTTCTACTCTACACTCAAATGTTCCCTAAATGATACAGAGAACAATAAGATATGGATAAAATTCCATTTTTTTCTAGTTTTCCCCAAATGTAAACAATTACATTTAAACAAGTTTTATTTCATATTTTCTATAAACAAACATTTTATACATTTTATTTTACATTTACTCCAAATATTTATTGTCCTACATTTATTTTAGCATGTTTACTGAAATTTCTATTTTTCCTACATATTTTTTATCAATTTCCTCAAAATCCCATTTTGACATTTACATTTTTTACTTTTCCCCAAATAGAATTTTTTTTTAGACATTTCCTCAAAATGTGTATTTTCTTTACATTTGTTTTAATATGTTTCCTGAAATATTTTTCCTACATATTTTTGTCAGTTTTTTTCATTCAGTTTTGTCATATTTTTTTGTGTTCCTCCAAAATTTCCCCCAAATTTATAATATTTCTATTTTGTTTCCCCTAATGTAAATGCAAATTGTATTTTTTTCACTAATTTACATTTTCCTACATTTTATATTTTTCCACAAACGGACATTTCTCCTATTATCTCCTCTAATTTTGTAATTTTGCTCAAATTTACACATTTTTCTAATCCTAATTTAATTTTTAAAAATTTGTATTTATCTCACAGATTTGCATTTTTTCATCTCATTTGACTTTTCACTGACTGTATGTATTCCCAAATTTCTGTACATCTTAACTACACTTTATTTTGCATTTTTCCCAAAATTGACATTTTTCACTAAATTTTTCCTCTTTTACATTTTGACATTTTAAAAATTATTTTATGTATATTTTATTTCAAAAATATATTTGTCCATTTAACAATTTAATTTTAACAATTTACATTTTCAAATAAAATTTATCAAATGCCTTTTTTCTAAAAATTGTTTTAACAATTTCGTTCTTATTTAAAATTATTTTCATGTTATTTTATGTTTTTTTGCCCCAAAATATAAATTTTTCTGAATTCTTTTCTCTTCTTCTTTTTTTCACCTAAATTTAAATAACTTTCTATTTTCTTTCTACATTTTCCACCGAATGTCCATTTTTTTTCCTTTGCAGCCAAATTTAAAATTTAAAGATAAATTTGAGGAAAATTGCGACACATCTATGTGAGAAGAGATATCCGGCTTCGCTATATGACAATAAATAATCATAATAAAAAAAAAATCAAGTACCATTTGTTGAATTAAAAAAATAAAACACAAACAATTAATCCACTTTAAGTAAATAAATAATGCAATCAATAATCAATTACTGATCTACACACCTTCATAAACCATCTCCAGTATCTAAGCTTTAATGGGAATCAGAACCCCCAGTCCGTGTGGACAATTTTTACGTCCAATCAGAGCTAAAATGAAACGCTGATGTGACGTAATCGCTCTTTGTATGGTCTACGACAGTTTCATTGGTTTCATGAACCGAAAACAACATTTGGATGGAAATATGTCTCCTGACTCACTCACTCGCTCGCTCACTCACTCCTACTCCTCCTCCTCCTCCTCCTCCTCTCCCTCACACAGTGATGCAATGGAGCTGGTTGCCGTGTGGTGGGTTGGGGTCCCCCCTCGCTAACACAATCACAGCCACCGATATCAGCCAAAAGCACACACACAATCACACACACTCACACACACCACACAAACTGCACAGCTTAGTCAAGCTGCTCAAGCTCTGGGCATCTTGGCTCTGTCTGTATTTGCATATCAGCACTATTCTGGGCTGATTGAATACTGAATATTCAAAAAAAAGAGAGAGAGAGGCATAAATAGCGAGATAAATAAATCAGCCTTGTGAAACATTTACACTCATAGAATTTTCAGAATTCTCCACGCTGTACTGTGTCCGTGTACAACCCAAGCAAACACTTAATACAATGAAATTAGAGAAGAAAGCCACACCCCACTGGAATCAGGAGCTCTACCCAGTCACCAAGATCGCTGCCACGCCCACCTCACCAGCGCCTCTCAACACCAAAATATGACGTAATCTCAGCAAACCTTACTGCGGATAAAAACCTACAGAAAAGTCCTGGGGAATTTCTCAGAACAGCCTTTAGGAGAGAAACACTAACTCTTTTGTCCTTGGTAGTAAACATGTTACCATGACGACGCAATCAAGGAACCACCTTGAAAAATCGAACCGTTACCACCTTGAGAGGTTACAGGTCGTAGGCAGCAGAACTGGACTCAGGTGTGAACACACTTCTGCGCTAGAGCGCTCTCAGGACACATCTGAAGGATGCGCCACTCTTTTTCTTTTTTTTTTTCCTATTGGATTTCCTCCCTTTTTTCTTTTTATTGTCCGTCTCGCAGATATTCACCTACTGTAGACAACACCATAGTCTACCTGCTATTTATTTAAAAAAAAAAATAAATATTTAAGATTTTTTCTTACATCTTTTCACAAAATATTTACATTTTAAAATTTGCATTTTTGCAAACAAAAATTCACAAATTGACATTTTTCACCTAAATTTTTCCTTTTTGTTTTCTGATTTTTTTTTTCCGGACATTTTTGTACATTTCCATGTGTATGTGTATATATATACACACACACACACACACACACACACACAAAATAGAGACTCATTTTTACATATGTTCAACTTTTCCCAAAATTCTTTACATGATTTACAGTTTACTCTACATTTTCTCCACTTTATACATTAAAAAATCTCTTAATTTTTTTTTTTTAATTTAGATTTTCCCAAAAATCGACATTTTCCTGCATACTTACTTGTCTTTCCCAAATGCAATTTATTTATTAATTTATTTACATTTTTCCCTTCATTTTTTGTACGCCACTGCCCAAATCTCCCCTACATTTTCCCCAATCTAAATTTTTTTCCCCCACATTTATTTTTCCATTTTTCCCTTAAATGTAATGTTTTATTCATTTTTTACGCATTTTTCCCACATTGAAACATTTTCCCCATAAAAATTGTAATAAATTGGAGGATCATGGGAGAACACTCTACTCTAACTTGTTGCGAGGAGAGCTGCGCACCAAACTGGTACCAAACTGGTTTCCTTACCAGTGACGTCAATCTTTAGTGTCATGACGGTGAAAGGTTTATGTCGGGCATCTCTGGTGAGGTGAAGGAGACGAGAGGACATGAAAGACTGATTACTCTGGTTTAACGTCTATATCGTTTACAATAGGATGGAATTGGGGTATACCGATGCTAGCTCTCTTTCTCTCTCCATCTCTCTCTTTCTCTACCTCTGTCTCTATCTCTGTCCACTCTCTCTGCCCCCCCCATCTCTCTCTCTTTCTCTACTTCTGTCTCTCTATCTCTCTCCATCTTTCTCTGCCCCCCCCCAGCTCTCTCTCTCTCTCTCTCTCTCTCTCTCTACCCCCCCTCTCCCCCTCTCTCTCCTCTTTTTTGTACTTCTCACAGGAGAGGATGGGATTGTGCGAGGAGAACCTGCTGATTTCCAGCCAGCTCTGTGTGCATCACCCCTCCCTCCATCCCCTGTAGGTGTTATAAAGAGAGCGGGATCTCGGTGTAATCTGTCCGGACTAATTTAGCTCCTGTCAGTCTACACTCGCAGCATGGGTATTCTGTCTCACACACCTGTACACACACACACACGCCCATTTCGCTCCCACATATACTAGCGGGAAAAGGACAGGGAATCCTGTTTCACTGTGGAAAATCCAATTTGGTTTCTTTAAGAGGGATCTAGTCGGATTTGGGTGCGGCAATCGAGTACGTTTCAGGAAAGTTCTGTCATCTGTTAGATATAAAAATTCCGTTTAACATTTAACGCAAGAACAAAGAATTTTCCGCACTCTTGAAATCCGTGGCGAAAAATAAACCAACAGCTGTAACAAAGGAGAAAGAAGCAGACCGGACAGAAATAAAGAGCATTGCGGATATTCTTGGGAATTAATCAGCGTTCGTACTGACCAACCCGTTACAGATTGAGGTCTCGCTGCAGAATTCATGCATCTTGCTTGTTTAGAAAGAATTGCTAAGAATTGATCAAATCCACGATTTCAGAAACCTAAACTAATTTTTTTTTTGTTAAATTTTAAAGGGTACGTTGCAGTGTCAGGATCACAGAGCTTAGACGCATGCAGCATCGTACCTTTTTTCAGCGCAGACCCAGAACCGTGTCCTAATTTAGCACCGTATCTATTTCTGTCCGAGCCTTGGGGGAATACCTACATTTGTCAAAGGGAGAGTGTGTGTGTGTGTGTAGGTGAGGAGTGAGCATGGCATGAATGCCGAATATGAGACTCTACTAAGTGTAGTAATCAAAGCAATTGCATACTTATTCAAACCAAGAGCACCAGTCTAGCATCCTAATAACCACACACACACACACACACACACACACACACACACACACACACACACTTCAGTAGAACTCAACACAGAATTCTTTCCCAAAGCTCATCCATTAAGATCACCTCATAAAAAACAAAGACAAAACAGCACTAAAGCAAGAAAACACACACCTTTAAACGTCACTGCAAAGAAAAAATAGAGATAGATCTGTGTCTGGACTTGACATATATGAAAGAAGGGGCATGTAGGATGCGTTCGGCTGCACTCACCTCAACCTCGCTTTCTGTCCTTGCTGGAGCTGTGGAAAGGATTGTCTCTGAGCAGCCGAGCTACTGCACACTGAGACAATGGAGCAGAGGGAGAGATAGAGAGTGTGTGTGTGTAAGAGAGAGAGAGAGAGAGAGATGGGGAGGGGAGGAGAATGAAGGAGAGGGAAGAAGTGAAGGAGTGAGAAAAGGAGGGGTGCACAAGGAGAGGGTCTGAAGTAGATGGCCAATCAGTGCAGAAATCAGCACGGGCTATCTGACGAAATGCCTGTGGATTAGCGATGTGCGGCTTTGAGAAGAAGGAGAAGGGGAAAAAATGTGGGGAGAGAAAGGGAGAGAGCGAGAGAGAGAGAGAGAGAGAGAGAGACAAGGACCTTGGTGAATAAATGAGAATAAGAGAATAAAAGAGAAAAGAATGTGTGGGTGGGGGGTAAAATATACAAGGTGCCAAGGTCTTTCTTTTCTGGACTGCGAAGTGTGATCAAAGGTCAAAGGGCGCAGCTCGAGTCGCTTCCTTAAAAATCTAAACTCTAAACTGTGCCTGAAGATGGTGAGGTGGGAAGAAGTCTAGCATTCGCTCAAGTTTCGTTCTCACGGGATGGCAAGGATGGCATCCTGTACTTGCTCCGGAATCTCGAGTCGGCCCTCCCTCTTTCCCTCCCTCCCTCCTTCCCTGATCCCAGCGTTCTCTCTTGTTTAATCTCCTCAGGGGTCCCACTGTCTCTCGGAGTATCCCGTATATCGACTCCGGATCATCAAGCGCTTCGTCTTGGGTGGTTCAACAACCCCCTTACCCCCCACCCACCCATCACCACTACCACCGCCACCTCCACTACACCTCTCCACCCCTCCACATCACCTCTTTATACCCTCAGATAATACAAGGATTGAGGCGGAAAAAAATGGCACTTCCAAAAAAAAAAAAAAAGCCCTGCACCAGGTGTTCCGTCCGGATTGGCCACTCGTCTGGATCGGGAATGGCGCAGGCAATCTCCAGCTCCAATTATTTCAGCCTCAAAAGCCGAAAAAGAGGACAAGGGTCTGACTCAAAAAGGCCTTTTGGTGTAGAAAGGAATGAAACGGAATGAAAAGTGCTTTTCAGCAACAACGAAGTCCTGAGAATTTTACACAATTAGACCGCAAATGTCCCAAACTGTGCCTCTGAGAGCGAGGGAGGGGAGAGCGGGAGGGAGGGAGCCGGAGACTCGGAGGTTGTCAAGGCCAAAAAATCGGCTGTACAAGTTTGTACGGCAGATAGTTTTGCGCCACGAGATGAAGAAAAAAACAAGGATGGATTGGTTTTCTTTCAGCAGCTGCCCCGTTCGGTGTGGCTCTTTTCTTCTTTTTAGCGTTTTGTTCTCGCATGGAGAGCTCTTGCCGGGACGATCCATCACACGGACAGGAAGAACGAGTGCGGTGCGCTGAGCCTCGGCAGGTGCTGCATCCGTCTCTCTCTTCCTCGGCCGGACAAAGCTCTCCCCCCTGCTCCCTCTCCTCTTTTCTCCATCCTCTTCTCTCCCAGCTCTCTGGCTGCTCATTTTCTCTTCTTCGGCCGTGACAAAAAATGAGTGGGATAGCGTTGTGTGGGATAGAGAGAGAGAAAGACACGTGGAGAGAGAATAAATGTAGAAAAAAGAACAGGAGGAGGGTGACAAAAATGAGACGGAGGGGGGAAAGATGAATGAATTCATATAGAAGTGAGTCGTCTGAGGGAGGAAGGGAGGGAAAGAGGGAGGGAATGAGGGAACGAGGGAGGATGTAAGCGAGTTCTCCTGTCCCACACACACACTCCCCCACGCCTGGGAAAAAAGTGTGGGAGAGATGAAGTGGCGGAGGTGGCGGTGATTCAGCCGACAGCCTCTCCCATCCTCTTCGCTCTGTGCGCCTGAAGAAGGGAACCAGCTCATGCACACAGAGCCTCCTCTCTTCCCTCCCTCCTTCCCTTTTCGCCTCCCTTTTCCCCTCTCTCTCTATCTCGTTCTTTCTCTCTCTATATTTTTCCCCTGCACACGTTCAGTTCATTACAATTCACTGGTTCTTACCGTGACACGCTTCACTAACCCACTCAGCGAGCCCAGGCAAAGCGAGACACTGAATTCTAATGCAGGAGAGAGAGAGAGTGAGAGAGAGAGAGAGAGAGAGAGAAAGAGAGAGAAAGAGAAGCAAAAGCAGACCAGCAGGTGTCCTCTCTTTCATTTTGTGCCCATCTGTCTGAAAAAGAGCCCAGCCTTTCCAGAGCACGCTCTATTTTGTTCGGTTAGTCCCTTCTTCCACAAGCTGAGCTCTAGTGAGTGAAGGAAAAAAACGCTCAAAGGCAGGGCCACACAGGGAAGTGAGAACAAATAATCCAAACAGCCCAATGAAGAGGAAAATGCCTCGCTTTAGTGTATTTGTGTGTGTGTGTGTGTGTGGTGGTGGTGGTGGTGGGGTTGAAAGTGTTGGGGGGTAAAATGTATTTTTGCCTCTAAATTAGATGTGGGTGATGCTGAGTGGGAGTGATGGGATAGTACGTGTAAACACACCTGCGGTGATTTTTAGGGTACGTAGCATTAGTTTAGTTCACAGACTCACCTCGGCTGGGACGTCATACAAACACGAGACAGGACAAGAATCTGACGCTATCATGAGCACAGACTTACAGAAACGGGAGAGTTGAAGATCAGGAAAAAAATCATCTAGTCCAGTTTGAGCTAGGTTTATGGTAAGGGTAAGGTTTAGGGTTAAGGGTTCAGGTTAGGGTTTAGAAGTAAGGTTGAGGGTTGGGGTTAGGGGTAGGGTTATGGTTAGGGGTTAGGGGTAGAGTTAGGGTCAGGGCTAGAGTTAAGGGGTAGGGATAGGGATGGGGTTAGGGATAGGGATGGGGTTTGGGGTAGGGATGGGGTTTGGGGTAGGGATGGGGTTTGGGGTAGGGATGGGGTTTGGGGTAGGGTTGGGGTTAGTCTATGCTCATGATAGCCTCAGATTCCAGTTCCTGGCTGACGGCTGAGGCACCTGATCACAGCTCTTCTGCTGTTCTTCTGCTGATGTTTGCCTATGCTGAGATGCTTTTCTGCTCATAACAGTTACACAGAGTGATTATATTTGAGTTACTACAGACTTCCTGTCAGCTCAGACCAGTCTGATCATTCTCCTCTGTTCTCCCTCATCATCAAGGTGTTTCAGATCCTCTGCAGATCCTTTGCTCACAGGATGGTTCTTGTTTTTTTGCATCATTCTGTATAAACTCTAGAGACTCTTGTGTGTGAAAGTCCCAGGAGATCAGCAGTTTCCGAAATCCTTAAACCAAGCCATCTGATACCAACAACCATGTTTAAAGTCGCAGAAATCAGACTTCTTTCAATCTGATGTTTGAGGTGAGCATTAACTGAAGCTCTGTGTGATTTTATGCATTGTGCTGCTCCTGCCACATGATTGGCTGATAAGATAAAATGAGCAGGAGTTCCTAATGAAGTGGACAACGAGTGTATATTCATAATTTCTTTTCTTCTCAAATAGAAACATGATCTGTGTGGTCACATACATCATCCGGCATACGATTTCCTGTGTATGCAGTTGCTATAGAAACGATAACAAGGTGCATTAAGATGAACAGAGCTGTTGTTACTCATAGATAACGAATCAACACCTCAAGACCAATCAGATTTGAGAGCTGTAAAAATCCACAATAAATGCCTAACTCTAACTTCAGACTAGAGAAAAACAAAGAACTCTTTTATTTTGAACTGTAAAACCGTGTCCATGAATATTTTATTTAGATTAATCAACACACAGACATACATGTATTAGCTTGTTATAGCTAAAAAAGAGACTATACAGCAGTTTTAAAGAGGTAAATAACACCACTCGGCACTGTTGGCTTGCTAGATTTTTGCTAGCGAACGGACATGTTTTGGTTTTTTTTTCCAATTTTCTTTTTACCTTGAAGGTGGAAAATGACTTATTTCCAGCTTTCGAGGTAAGTCAAACACAGCGTTTTTTTTTCTTCAACATTCCTCACCACTAACAAAGTTAACAATGTGCTTACGCATGTGAATCCTAGACGTGTGAGCTGAATAATCACATAGACGATATTTCTTTATGTGTGATTCTGAAACAGCTGGAAATTTGCACCGACTGAATCAAAGTATTAACTTTTGATGAATGATTAAATAAATCCAGTCCATTAGGCAGATTTTTGGACTTTAATGTCCCTCAAATATCAATTTCAAAGCAATTTTAAAGCTTTGAATTTACTGTTTTACATACGTGATACGAGGATGCTGTGAGGATTATTCTATTTGAAATGTTGCCACAATATTGTAGCATATGTAGGAGATATGAATCCTGGCAATTCAGCTGTTTTATCATATAGACTGTCAGGTTAAGAAATAAAAATAAAACGAGGAGCGTTTTTCATTTCACAGAACAGACCACATAACAGCTTCAGTCGTCCGTGTACCGTTTTATGACACCACGCTGGGAGCATGCGGAGAAGCTGTATATGTTTGGAGACTCCTCATTGGCATGCGTGGTCGCTGTATGCGAAAACTCTGTGGCAGGAAATGGACAGATCTGGTCATCATCCTTTAAATAAGCGTGGCAAAAAATAAGAATGGTCTCAGATCATTGATGGGATAAGTGAAGGTCTGATGCGAAAACATCCGACCCTTTCACGGATGTAATTTGAGTCTGAAATGTGAATTATGCAAATAGAAGTGATATTAGTGCACTGACAGATCATTGTTAGCGTCCAGGCAGTGTGGCTGATTGCCTAGTTAAACTAATTCACAGCCAATCTTTCCTTGATCTTTGACCGAAACTGATATTTCAGCCCGTAATAATTACACTGCATCAAACAAATCTGCAAATTCCAACAAAAGGGCAACCGCATGATATTCTACGCTACCTGCTATGTGTTTTCGTGTTGTATGAGAAACTTTGCTTTTCTGAAATGTCAGACAATATCTCAACCAGCCCTTTGTGACCTCCCTCAGGAATTGTGGTTATTATGATTAAAAAGTCATTATTGTTCACTGCCGAAGTGTCGATGCCCATTTCAGAGATATGACTGACAATGTAGACAAGCCTGCAGGACTGTAAATGTGTGTGTGTATTGACGGTGAACGATTTTTTTCTCTTCCTGTCGCTCTCCCTTCTTTCTGCTGTTGTGTATACATAGATTAGACATGCAATAAAACTGTCATACAGGGAACGTGCCTGTCACTGCCCTGGATTCCTGCGGGAAACGATTGAACTACACACACACACACACACACACACACACACACACACACACACACACACTTTACCTACAATGCCCAAGGCTTCCCAGTCCCAGCTTCCATTTAATTAAAGTAGGATTGAGTTTAGAATCATTCAGTGCATTCTTCAGCTCCTGATAAGAGGGTAACACAATAATGCAGGCATTTTAGAACTACTTCCACATTTATTCCTCTACTTCTTAATACTCTGAATATCTATATCTGTTTCTGTATTCAGAATTCCTAAGCTGGAATTCTTTTTTAAATTAAAATATAAACCCTACCAGTTTCCCTCACACCTCCTGGGTTGGGGGTTCGATTTCTGTCTGAGTTTGCCTGGTTTCCTCCTCCAGCCCAAAGACATGCATTGTAGGCTCATTGACATCTCTAAATTGTCTGTAGTGTGTGTGATTGTGCCCACTGATGAACTAACATCCCATCCAGGGTGTCCACTGCTTTGTGTCATGAGTCCCTTGGAATAGGCTCCAGGGTTCCTGCAACTCTGTGTAAGATAAGCAATAAAGAAAATGTATGTATGTATGTATGTATGTATGTATGTATGTATGTATGTATGTATGTGTGTGTGTATGTATGTATGTATGTATGTGTGTGTGTGTGTGTGTGTATGTATGTATGTATGTATGTATGTATGTATGTATGTATGTATAAAAGCTACCACCACTCTGTCCCCGGAAACACCAACCAGTTGTTTGACCTCAGGTACATCATTCCAGTTCATAATTGGTCAAAATATAAATAACCTATTAGCCTAATTTAAACCGCTGCAACCTTGACCAGGCGGTTACTAAGGATGCAGTAAATGCATCACATAATGCATTGTCTTTCTTGGTTCTGCAAGCTTTATATCTGACCTCAACGAGATGAAAGTAAAAGTCTCCAGCTTGTTTAATTCAAGTGACCTGTCAAATAAACAGTGTCCCACAGCATCCCAGTCTTGATGCACATTTCTAGTCCTAGCTATGCCTTATGAATATTTCTGGTAAGGTAAACAACAAATAAACCTATCTAAAAATATAACAACTCATTGCATATACATTTAAAATTCACACAATAATCTATAGAGAAATTAAAAATGCGTGTTTCAAGCTAGAGAACATCTGCAATTCAATATTTTATTCTGATTAAGTATTAATAGCTTTCTGGATGTTCTTTAGTGAATAGACCAGGGTAGTTGCTGACAAACACACCACTGGCCAGTCAGGCAAAAGGAACTGACAGTGATGAAGAAGCCAATAAGTAGCCATTATCCCTGAAGTCTTGGACACCTGCAGCATCGATACTACACACTTCATGGTGAACTACCTGCACAATCACTATGTGCCAGCTTCCTTCCTTTCTGTTCCATTACTGCCTGACAGATGTCTAAAGATGGATCCAGAGCACACAGCTGTATCAGGTGGATAACAAGCTAAAGAAAAAAAAAATAGATGACAGGAGTACTTACTAGTGAGGATGATTAAAAATGGCACATAACAGACCCGTGTAGCATGATGTAACCACTGCGCTCTCGCAGTCTTGGACACACCACTGACTGGAATACACTGTTAACTTGGACACACCACTGACTGGAATACACTGTTAACTGGGACACACCACTGACTGGAATACACTGTTAACTTGGACACACCACTGACTGGAATACACTGTTAACTGGGACACACCACTGACTGGAATACACTGTTAACTTGGACACACCACTGACTGGGATACATTTGATTTGGAGATACTATGTTACATTGGAATATACTGTTGACTTTTAGACAACACAGACTGGGATGCAATACTTATTTGGAGACACTACTGACTGGGATGCACTTGATTTGGAGACACTACTGACTGGAATACACTTGATTTGGAGACACCACTGACTGGTATACACTGTTTACAAGTACACACCACTAATTTGGATACACTTGATTTGGAGACACTACTGACTGGGATACACTTGATTTGGAGGCACCACTGACTGGTATACACTGTTTACAAGTACACACCACTAATTTGGATACACTTGATTTGGAGACACCACTGACTGGTATACACTGTTTACAAGTACACACCACTAATTTGGATACACTTGATTTGGAGACACTACTGACTGGAATACACTGTTAACTGGGACACACCACTGACTGGAATACACTGTTAACTTGGACACACCACTGACTGGAATACACTGTTAACTTGGACACACCACTGACTGGAATACACTGTTAACTGGGACACACCACTGACTGGAATACACTGTTAACTTGGACACACCACTGACTGGGATACATTTGATTTGGAGATACTATGTTACATTGGAATATACTGTTGACTTTTAGACAACACAGACTGGTATGCAATACTTATTTGGAGACACTACTGACTGGGATACACTTGATTTGGAGACACTACTGACTGGAATACACTTGATTTGGAGACACCACTGACTGGTATACACTGTTTACAAGTACACACCACTAATTTGGATACACTTGATTTGGAGACACTACTGACTGGGATACACTGTTTACAAGTACACACCACTAATTTGGATACACTTGATTTGGAGGCACCACTGACTGGTATACACTGTTTACAAGTACACACCACTAATTTGGATACACTTGATTTGGAGACACCACTGACTGGTATACACTGTTTACAAGTACACACCACTAATTTGGATACACTTGATTTGGAGACACTACTGACTGGGATACACTTGATTTGGAGACACCACTGACTGGTATACACTGTTTACAAGTACACACCACTAATTTGGATACACTTGATTTGGAGACACTACTGACTGGGATACACTGTTAACTTGGCCACACCGCTGACTGAGATACACTGTTGATTTGAAAACAATACTGACTGGCATACTCTGTTGACTGGGATACTCTGCTGACTGAGACACACCACTAATTATACCACCACACATCACTAGCAGAGATACACTATTGACTGGAACAGACTACTGACTGATATTGAGGTAGGCCACTGCTGAAAAGGAGACACCACTGACCAAGAGACACTGTTACCTGGGACATATACCACTGGGTGGGCTGCATACTGCTGACTTTGACACACCCCTGACTGTGATACACTGTTGATCGCCGCTGACTGGAATACACTTCTGACTGGGTTACCCTGTTAATCAAAACAAATTATTCAAGACATAACACTGACAGGGGACACACTGCTGATGAAATACTCCACTGACTGGGATACAGTACTGACTGGTACATACTACTGACTGTGGCTAATTCCACAGAAAATATTTTGACACATTTCAATATGCAACGTGTTATCATCTTTTGTTTTCTGCTTCAAAGAAACTGTAGCTGCTGCTGTACTTAAAATGTGGATGCCAAAAATGGGTGGATCTTTAAAGCTCAGCATGTCAGTCTCCTGCAGTGAAAAGAAAACATTGTTTTGCTGGGCTTTGGAGAAAGAAAGGACATATAACTGTCTACAGCTGTTTTCAAAGTATACATCCCTTATACCATCCAAGTCACATCTTCCACCCCCACCTGAAGCCAGTCCAGCAAATGCTTATTCCTTGAAAAGTACCATCTAGGCAGGTGTCTGTCTTATTTTAGCTCATTTTAGGAGCATGACTATGAATATTTAGAAACTTCCTGTAGTGCCTCCTTTTCTTTCAGTTGTCAAAGCACAGCAGGAGTCAGGGAGTCAATCAACCACTCTCTTTCTCTTCTAGACGTCTCGCTGAGGAGCAGTAAGTACAAGAAGACAAAAAAAAAAAAAAACATAAAGTGAGAATAATGCATTGCATTGGACCTGGACTGACACTCCAGGTTCATTTTGACTTTTGCCAATTCTTGGCACAACTACAACACCAAGAATGGTTTTTGGGGCATTTTCACACTTGGCCTGAATGTACCCATCACCCATCACCAGGGGCAATGTTTCAAATAATAGAGAAACCATAAAAAATTCCTTCTGAACCATGGACTCATTGCGTAATTCCATATCTCACTTTTGCACATGTAGTTGCTGTTTCTTTTCTATTTACTTTCCGGGTTTCCATGTGGCACAACAGAATCCCATGGCTGGGATCCCAAGAGAGAAAATTTTTCATGGATGGGGTGGCACGTGCTCTTTCACCTATAAATCATAGAGATGCTGGCCAATCATATTCGTCTGTGAGCTCATGCATACAGAAGGAGGGGTGACTAATACTTTCAAGTGAGTACTGCCCTGTAACACAGCATTAGTAACAGTTAGAAAATGTTCTTAGCTGGTTTCACATGTCTTGGAGGAAGCATGTGATACCCTTCAACCTTCTGGGTTGGTGGCCATATGACAAGTTAGTCCTAACTGTTGGATGGTAATTAAAGACATTAGGAAGAAAAAATCCCTTTGCTTTTCACTGTTCTTCACTCAAGCAGTGAAGAGCAAGAACCTTTCCGATGCATGGGCTGTCATTGTGCTGGAATACTTAGAGCTATTCTTTTTAAGATTACATAAAGCCATAAAATTTTTAACTATGCAGGCTGGCACAACACCCCACAATGTTCTCAGTGCAAGCACTCGCTCCTTTCCTTTGAATGTCTTGTTTTATATGCCAGTCAGGTGTTCTATCTGATCTGCTGACCATAACAACCACAGCAACCAATCGGCAAATCTAAAACAGGAAGTTGAACCAATCATTATATGTGGCATAAAAAGATAACTTCTTACAATATAGGAACTGCACCTTGTTGAAGTGAGCCCAAGGCTAGTAGTTGGACCAGGTATTGGTTCTCTGGACCACTCCCAAACTCAAAACCAGCTTTTACAATTCATCAAACAAAACGAATGCAAGTCTGGGGGAAAAAAAAAAACTTACATTTGAAAGTTAAGTGTGAAATCCATCACCGCCTCAGAAAGAATCCTAGTTCTTTAGTGAAATACTACAGCTGAAAGGTTCATCTGTAAACAGTAAAAGTGCAGAGCTTTGATGTATTCCAACAAATAACTGGATGGCATACGTTCTGCATCTTCTTCGCTGTTTTTTGCGGGAGAGCGTACCTAGAGGCATTAGGCCTACGCTTCACCCGACAAATGCATTTGCATGGAAGCAATTTTCAAACTACTGCTTGGATAAATATGAGCCCACACTCTAGCACTGTCAGCTTCTTTCATCACTTCTCTAATAAACAGACAGAAAGGCAAAGGCAAGAATAGGATCTCATTACGGTGTTGTATTAGTCAGATATTAAAGCCCTATCTTTCATGTGGGCCGAGGGGCATTTTCACACCCGCACTCAAATGTGTAAATTTCCCATAAATCACTCGGGGACATTCGCTTCACACGCCAGCCGTGAGGGAAACCCCCCTCTGGGGAGACAAGTTCCCTTTCATTTCGCAATACTTTCTCTCTGCTCCGGCTTTCTCCTCCTCCGCCTCTCCGCCTCCCTTTCTTTCATCCACTTTCATCAGCTTGGTGTCACTTGAAAGGCAGCGGCTACAGAGGAGGAACGACGAGGCCTGTGTAAGTGAGGCTTCCTTCAGAAGATGTGTTACATGAATATAGAAAAAACCCAGTGTGAGGAGTTAACCAAGTGAATCGAACAGTAATCCGTTAAGGATTCAGGCAGGTGGAGCTGAGCGCAGGTGTTTTCTTTTTGTTTTGTTTTTTGAGAATCCAACAAACTGAAAAGAAGGTTGGACCTGTGAGACACAGTGCCACATAATTCCATCATGCTCAGTGCTTCTTCTCTCTCTCTCCCACAGCTGTATGCTGGAGACACGGTTTGCTGCTCGATTTTCTGCTGTGCCCCTTTTGTTCTTGGCCCCCATCTCTGCAAGTGCGGACTCTAACCGCAGGAAAAGGCAGTCATGGTGCATGGACCATGCACCAGAATGCGATAGAGTGTGTGAAATTCCTTTCATGGAGGACTAGGTTGCACATTTGCCCCTGTTTTTTTCCCCTGAAAGCCAGAGCCAATTTTACGCACCCTCATCTGGCCCCCTTCTCTGGCAAAGTGCCTGCTTCCTCATGGGCCGAAGGCAACGGGCCATTTGCCATGCTTGGTAACAGAAAGGGAGAGATAGGAGAGTGGGCTCACTGTGCTCCTTGGGGTTTCTCCCTTCATGGTGGATCGGGTGCCTCTCCCTCTGTTTCCATGGCAGCGGCTGGCTTTATTAAAATCCTACTCCAGATGCGACACGACATCCCCCTTCGCTTCCCCCTGCACTACCGCCATCACCCACACACCCTCTTCCGCAACTTCTTTCTGCACACTTTGACCAGCTCACAACACCACCCCGTGTTTTTTACCCCCCCAACATGGCTAGGCAAGCATCCCGGCACGTTTTCAGCGCTTGTCAAAAATGAGAGATGGGGCCATGCATTGCTAAATGAAGCGGAATGGGATAACCTCCACACGATTTCACACTCCGATAGCCTGTGGCATTGCTGTCATGTAATGTGTCCTGTATCCCTGTTCGCCCTGTGGCCATGCAAAACAAGACACCTTCGCCTTGGTGTAAATCAAAATGGCTCGCTTTGACAACGTCATTTGTGCCTCGGTGTTGATCTATATCCTGTGTCTGAGCATCTCTCAAAAAACATTCAAAGGTGAGGCGTATTGTCAGGGGGAAGAGACCTGGGAGATCATTCAGAGGCATGATTCAGAAACATCTTCGAAAGTTAGCAGCTATGTGTATATCATATGACTATAAGGAGAGGGCTACTTAGGGGACTTTCATACATGTAACATTTATTCTATTGAAATGAAAACTTCAGTAACAACAGTAAAGTTATGCAGTAAAGTTCTTTAAGCGGGGTTTGCTAGATGTAGGCTGTTAAACTCATCCAAAGGACAGAGCAGTATATCTCAGGAAAAGCAGAGATTTTAAAATGGTAGATGCTAGATTTTGAAACTAGTTATAAGGTGAATATATGATTATCTAATCATTCATTTATTATTAACTCAAAATTCTCAGAGTGTGAGTGATTTTTGTGATTTCTATATGCCTTTGGTTCCATGAGGCCAGCCTCATGTCCCTCATATGTTTCATGGCTCTACAATTTTTTTCCCTTTTTGGTTTTAATTGCATTCGGTCTGAGACCAAACCTAACCAAACAAACAAAAGTATCAATTTCTCTCGATTAGGACTTGACCAACCAAAAACACCCATACATACACACACACCACCATATCATCTCATCTACATTTCTTATTGTTATGATGGTATGGTGGCTCGCTGCACTCCATTCATTGGCTTAAAGACAGATAATAGCGCTCCAATTCAATGAGTGAAAAGACTGGCCAAGTCATTCTCCTGCCTCCTATTTTCCCCCCACTATTCCAGTTAGCATGTGAGAATTTCCTGGCTCATCCAGTGCCATTCAAAAGAGAAGCTCTGGGAATAGGGATTCAAGGACGCGTGTCGGAGGGAATACTAAACACCCCGTAGGGTATTACAAAAAGGCTTGTTACGGGCCAAGTTGAACGTGTTTGTATTGCAGGCTCCGGATTATGGGGAATGTGACAGGAATGCGCAAGTGTGCCGGATGTGGGGTGACCTTGCGATGAATATTTGTTGCACATAGAGGCTATAATGAACAATATTATGCATTAGGACACGCATGTCCGAGTCGTATTGATGACAGCGATGAAGCCGTGTATGTTCTAATGAGTGTGTGTATTCATGTAGAGACAGATGAGTGTTGTAATACATATCATGAGAACCATCAAATCTAACCGTTGTGTAATGTATAATAAAGCAAACAAAGTTTATATATATATATATATATATATATATATATATATATATATATATATATATATATATATAGATTGCTTGTGCACTAATTGACAAAGCAGTAAGGAAGCTATTTGAATATATGATGATTATCAGAGTAGGAATGAATTCATTTCTCGAACTTCAGCTCTGACAGTATTGCAGCTGCAAATCACAGGCTTTATATTAATGCGTTCGTTCTAATATGTTATTATGTCTAGAGTAACAGCTCCTTCACAGCGACTTGAATGGTGGTTGATCCATGTAATCGGTCTTGTTAATAACGACTTTTTATAGCTTTGATGATGGAACTGATGACAGGCTCTAATAGAGGCAGAGCTGGCTCAACAGTTAAGGCTCTGGGTTACTGATCATAAAGTTGGGCTCTTCAACAAGGCCCTTAAACCCTGATGTGGTGTATCATGGCTGACCTTATGCTTTGACCACAACTTCCTACCAAGCTGAGATAAGCAAAGAAATGAATTTCATTGTGCTGAAATTTTGTGACGACTTTTCTAGACATCCCACATTAAATGTACACCGATCAGGCATAACATTGTGAGCAGTGAGAGGTGAAGTGAATAAGACTGATGATCTCCTCATCATGGCACCTGTTAGTGGGTGGGATATATTAGGCAGCAAGTGAACATTTTGTCCTCAAAGTTGATGTGTTAGAAGCAGGAAAAATGGACAAGCGTAAGGATTTGAGCGAGTTTGATGAAGGGCCAAATTGTGATGGCTAGACCACTGGATCAGAACATCTCCAAAACTGCAGCTCTTGTGGGGTGTTCCCGGTATGCAGTGGTCAGTATCTATCAAAAGTGGTCCAAGGAAGGAACAGTGGTGAACCGGCGACAGGGTCATGGGCGGCCAAGGATCATTGATACACGTGGGGAGCGAAGGCTGGCCCGTGTGGTCCGATCCAACAGACGAGCTACTGTTGCTCAAACTTCTGAAGAAGTTAATGCTGGTTCTGATAGAAAGGTGTCAGAATACACAGTGCATGATGGGTCAGGGCTGTTTTGGCAGCAAAAGGGGGACCAACACAATATTAGGCAGGTGGTCATAATGTTATGCCTGGTCAGTGTAACTACAAACAGCATGATTGTTCTTTAATCTGAATAATCATTGCAATTGCATTTACATTTACATTTCTGGCATTTGCCATACGTTCAGATGTCATGGGGAAGTTCATTTCACCACCTTGGTGCCAGAACAAAGACTCCTGACGTACAGTATATCCACCTCTTGCCCTGAGAGATGTTGGGACCAGACGAGCAGTGCTAGTAGATCTGAGAGAGCATGGTGCAGTGTGAGGAGTAATAAGGGCTTGCCATAGTACAAAATAAATAAAACATGCTGTTATATGAAAAATCATGCACTTCATGGCGGTAACATATTCCTGACCTATTAAACACGGTCATTTTTTGTTGAGTGAATGTCAGATTTTTTAAAGAAAAGTAAACACTGCTTTGCTTTATTTCTCTGTCACTTTGTGGAGATATTTCAGAGATGAACAGAATTCTCCTGCTCCTCTATGTTGAAATATTTACTCTTTTAGCGCAGTCCTTATGAACATTTTCATTTGTGAGTCCATTTCATCTTGCTCCTTTTATTTATTTATTAAAAAAAAAATTAATGTATAATTGTGCCTTATGATATTGGAATGTGATGGAAATGTGTAATAAAGTGGAGAAAAACAAGCAAGTAAACAAACAAAGAGTAATTTAGCTAGTTAATATAGAGCCCCCTGGTGGCTCAGGTGCCTGAAGCAACTGTTAATCGAACTTATAGCTAGAAAAAGCCTTGATTTTAACTCCCCCCCCCAAAAAAAAAGAAAATTACATTGCTATAGGTTCATCAATTATGGGAATATGTATTTATATCTATCAAACCTTGCCTTATTTACTTCAATAAAAGTTAGTTCATCCCTTTGGACTAAATATTTAATTTATTAATATTGAATACTTGAATATTCACAGCTCTGTAAACGTGCGAAACGTCATCATTTACTGATTTCATTTTTATACACGTGTTGTTTCTATAATAAGAAACAGTAAGATGTTAGACTGATGGAATGCTGGAAAAGAAAAAGGATAAGAGCACTGAAATCCAGATAACAAGTCGAACAAGCTTAATACTTATCTGATAGCCTTAAGCTACACCTCAGCAGGCTCGGCTAATCACATTAGATGGCCGGAAAAAAAAAATACCCAGCATTCTTGAGGTTCATCCGTTCAAATCCATTTAGCGTCTGTGGAACAAGTTCTCACTCACGTTCTAGCAGCTATAAACAGTCGTTCCCTCACCATCCTTTTTGTTCTTGTCATGTTGGTGAGAAACCAGAAAATCTTCATCAGAAACCTAGAGACAGGAACAAAGCGCTGACACTGGAGACTCCTTCCGGGTATGTTCTATAATTAAATGTCTCCTTACAGAAAACTGAGAATCAATGATGTGATTATGAGTTATTGCTGAGGCTAAACCTTATAATTTGGTAGAAAAATAAAACAATCTACACCATAATTCAACATGTAAGCCTTTTTCTCTTCAGTCAGATTCCAGCTAGCAGGATTAGCCGTTAGAACATTGAAACTGTTGATCAAATCCAGAGGAAATTGTTAAAACCTGCATCCAGTTTATAGTTTTTAAAACTCGCTCACTAGGCTCTGCCCCATATGTTCGGCTGGGTAATAGAAGCAGGCCGCCTGTGCAGCGCTGGTTTATATTCAAGAGTGACACTGGAAAATGCATAATTCATTTTCATTTGGAGGAAATAAATTGGGGCGGGGTGGCGGGAAGCGACGCTCCAATATTGCAGGGACGAGACTCGCGGTGAGACAGCTGGATGCACGTGGCTGGGTAATAACATTATATTGGTTCTGTCAGGTAATTTCTACAAGTGTTAGCCACACTGGAGGCTCAGGCACATTGCAATCACTGGAGAAGGGAGTCTGGGGTTGGGGTGAGGAAGAAGAAGAGGAGGATGGAGGTATCACATCACAGCTCATCCCAAGCTATTCTCCTGCTCCTCGCTGGCCTTGTGAGCACGCTCGGTGCGCGTAATTGCAATCTGGGCTTGACGCTGTAAATAATTGACCCTCTCGACCTGTTACTCTGATGGGATTCTAACAGGGCCTATGACTTTCTGAGGGGAGAGGAGCTGTGTGTGTGTGTGTGTGTGTGTGTGTGTGTGTGTGTGTGTGTGTGTGTGTGTGTGTGTGTGTGTGTGGTTGCGTGTGTGTGGGCCTTAGTGTCATCCAGATAGATTGAGATTGAAAGAGTAAGAGAGGTGTTTGTGTGTGTATAAATGGCATCAAGGGTTTGGTCTCCGTTGCCCATTCACTTTAATTTGGTCGCAGAGCCCATCCTTACGTATTACTCAAGCAGGGGATGAGTGTATCGTCCTTGTGTGTGTGTGTGTGTGCGTTTGCTCTTCTTCACACCACGGCAACAGAAACACACTTCCGATAACGTGCCTACGCTTTACCCTTCCCAAACTACGTCATTAACCTTGCCTGTTTCTTTGAACATTCATCACTGGATATCAGACCGGATTGAAATTTAACGTCCCACTGCCTATAAAAAAAGGTTGATTACAATGATCTAGATTAATGTTTGGGACAAATTTAGTAACACCGTGATAAATAATAATTATAATAAAAACATTAGGGATGCTTTCTTATTAAATTACACAATGACATGCAGCATAAAACATTCCCTGTGGTGCTGTAACAGGAAAATAATCAACAACCAACTTTACGGAGTTCCTGATTCCTGAACAGATTTATCTTCCTATTACTGCAGCTCCTGAAGTGTTTTATTCTATTATTCCTGTGATTTTACAATTCTTTTGCAGAATTCTTTTATCATTAGTCTTATCGTTAGATCCCACCGGGCGTCTTGATGTGGGATCCAACTCATCAATAATAAACAGCTAAACAAGTGTCAGAGCTGCTGGTCTAGTTACAGAAAAATGAATCGACGCCTTCTGACCAATCGGATTTGAGAATCGTCATGAAACTGTATCTCATCCTTCCTTCTCAATCCTTCTCCTGTTCAACCTTCACAGATGTGCGCTAATTAGCTAGCAGGTATTTACAGATCAGAATAGCTGTAACCATTTTTAGTTTTTGGACATCTACAAACAAGAAATGACTCAATAAAAGCTGCTAATTAGTGTCAAAGTGTAAAAGTAATGAAACGTTAAACTGGAGTTAATTTTCTACAGGATTGTCTTAAATATTTATTGTTGGTATTTCTGGTTAATTAATGGTTGGCTAATTAGCTAAGGATTCAACAAATCATCTGTGTCCTCAACAGTTTAAGATGAACTTCCTTTTCAGAGCTTTGTTAAGTAATTAGTGAAAACCTTGAAGTCAACATTCGCTTCATTAGTGCTGCAAATATCAGCATCTGTACTCAGATTGCACTATATTTCTGTCAAATTGGGAAAACATTGGGCTAAATGATCAAACATTCTACTAAAGGTGTGTGTGCACATGTTTATGTAAGCCAAACTGAGCTAACATTTTTCACAAAAGCAGATTTTCTTACTTTCCTTTCATACCCACATGTCAAACACCCATACAATGCACCTGACAGCGCTCATTTGCATAGTCACACCCACAAAATTCCATAAAAAGGCGCAGAGAGCTGAGAGAACAAAATGAACAATCAAGGGAAAGTTAAAGCCACATCTGTGAGTCGCTGTCTTTAAGAGCGTCTTCTAAGCATTAAAACATTATAAATGATATGATTTTTGAATTGAGATTTGCATTAGTTCATCTTATGTCTAAATTTGCACACACTCTGGAGTAAGAATAATATACGTTTTCCAAACTGACTGGATTTTCACATTGCCCATACAAATAATGTATATATTAATCCATTTGCATCCATGTTGATAAATCAGGCCCATTGTTTATTGTAAAATAAATAAAATAGATTGTTTTTAATAAAAGACATATGGTAGAAGGAGCCCCGGCCGTTAGATATCCGTATTTGTGTCTGTAAACATCATCTCTGTATTTAACCCTGGAATTGCTTTTTAAGTCTCCCACTTAGCATAGACTATAAGGCCAATATAAGGGCAATAGTGGGTTATTTGTGATAAAGGGACTTGCTCTTTTAAGATGTTTATGATGAGAGTCTCTGACTACTGTTTCCTCCTTGCTGCTGAAGGATGGTCTTGCTAAGGTCACCGTATCCCCCCGGCAACGCCAACGTCACGCTGCTCCTTGACTCACAGCGTAGACAAATGCCAGTGCCCACTGTTGCTCTCCAACGCACAAACCCTCGCTAATGTCAGACGCTAACTCTGCCTGACCCCAACACCGGCGCGTAAATAAAGGCAACATCCATCACTACTGTTCCGTCTCCTGGCCCCTGATCTCCGTATGGAGCTGGGCGTGTGGATCTTGCATGTGTGTAGTTATCAAACCCTGTTAGGAGGTCTTTGGTCTCAGCATGTCGCTTCCCCTCTGTGTTCACAGCCAGAATCTCTCTCATGGCATGATGAATCCTGTCCTATTCTTCCCCTCTTCCCCTTTCTATCTATCTCTTTATTGCTTTTTCCCCCATACAGCTCCAGATATTCCTGGTGCAGGACAGAGAGATTTGATGATACAGAGGTTGAAATAAAGGCAGAAAAGCAGTAAATAACACATGCAATTGCTTTCGGTACCCTCCTGGTTCTTCTATAGTATTTACCAGAAAGGAATCCAGTAATTCCAATAATTCCTTCATTATTGGATGGTATGGCCCTCATGTTCCAGCCCTGTGTTAACCCAACACAAGGCAATCTAAAACTCTTTCCCCTTTAGGTCAAACGGCATTATCTCGGGCAAAACAATTTCAGCAAAAGTCCAAAAGTTGAAAGTTGCTCGAAGCTCCACAGAGGGGTTTCATTTCAGCAAACAACATCAACATTAGGGTTTGTGTCACGAATTCTCCCTCGCAGTTGCCAAGATGACCAGTCAGTTGTGTTTTTTGATGTTCTGTATCCATCTCTGTTCCTGTCTCTGGTTTGCTACCCTATTGTGTTCACCTGTCTCGTGTTTAGTCTGGCTGTTAATTTATTTGTGTCATAGTATCTTTGTGAAATCCCTCTTGTTTTTCAAGACTTTATTTCTTTATTGACCTTCCAGTTTTCCTTGCTGTTTGGCCAGGTACTGAACTCTTCTCTATCTGTCCTTACAATGATTTATAGATTGCTTAAAATAAATTAAATATCATGCCAAGCACCATCACTCGAGTCCTCCTTCACTCGCTGAACATTACAGTTTGAAATGTCAAGAAACTCTTCACTTATTCATAAAGCCACATTCAGCTTACATTAGCGATTCATCACAATGGATTTAAACCTACATAAATAAATATTTCTAAAGGATTAATCCAATATTAATAATCAGCTAAAGCTATTTTCTCTTGGTAATTCTAATAGGATAACATACAGTAAATAATAAGTAAGTAATAAGTAAGTAAGGTGCCATTACCCATCTGTTTGTCGTTGGTATTAAAGTCAAGTACAAAACAGAAAACTCTGAGCAGTTTAGTTTAGCTCTTTCCCTCTGCCTTGATTGCAGTCAGAAGGTATTTGTGCTGTAGGTAGGAACAAGTCCAAAGCACCTAAATCCCTTTCATCCTCGCTAACCTCTCCTGCTCTTTCCTCCTCCCAGCGGACAGACAATCAATACTTTATCAACAGCCAGACGGGCCGAGCTCGCGGCGCCACCATGGAAGCAATTAGCTGCCTTAACAAAGATGGACGTGTGTCTTAAACCCAGACAAAAGCGAGCGGCAAACGCGAGCAAACAAACTCCACATCAAGGTGTTTTTGTCACTTTGCATTTGGATGCTGAGTGCGAGAGCCAGGCACTAATAGATATTGAATAGACAGACGCACATTAGGAAAGGCAACAAACAGACAAATAGGCCTTATCGGGCCAAGCTATTCATTAGAAAAGCAACACGGAAATCCCTGAAGGGAGCCGTGATAAGCGTGAACACTCAGGGGAGATGCTTGTGCCACAATTCAGCACACAAGCCTCAGCACAATGCGCACAATTTACCTCTTGGACGTTCGACGTCTTGGAGATCGTCAGCTGTCTATAGATAAACTTAGCAAACTGTTCATTTAGGGTTTAGTGTGTATGAATAGAATCCTGGTGCCTTCCCCCATCATTGTGCTTCTTTAAGCAGGTGATGAGCAAACTCTGGTCCAGGAGTGACTCGACTGCAGGAAGTGAATCAACTGGGTCACACGACAGATGGACAGATCCAAAGGACAGAGTCATATTATGTGCAGAAATACAGGGAAGAGTAGAAAAGAGTAGAGTAGAATAGAAAAAATAGAATAGAGAAGAGTAGAGTAGAAAAGTGTAGAGTAGAGAAGAATAGAGTAGAGCAGAATAGAGTGTAATAGAGTAGAGAAGAGTAGAGTAGCATAGAAAAGAGTAGAGAAGAGTAGAGCAGAATAGAGTACAGTAGAATAAAGTAGAAGAGAATAGAGTAGAGAAGAGTAGAGCAGAATAGTGTAGAGTAGAATAGAAAAAAATAGAGTAGAGAAGAATAGAGTAGAGAAGAATAGAGTAGAATAGAGTAGAGTAGAGAAGAGTAGAGTAGAGTAGAATAGAGTAGAGTAGAGAAGAGTAGAGTAGAGTAGAATAGAGTAGAGTAGAGTAGAGCAGAATAGAGTAGAGTAGAATAGAGTCGAGTACTTTATTAATCCCCCAAGGAAAAATAACATCCACAACACAAAAATTACAAAAGAAAGAAAGAATAAAAGATTTCAACTAAGAAAAAGGGGAAAAAAACAAACCTATAAATAACTCTCTAACATTATTTACAGATTATGATTTCTGTGCAGATTTAAGTGAGCGGGATATATTACAGCTTTATGGCGGATTTATGTGAGATGAGCCGTAGTGGTAGTGCGTGTAGAAAAAAGTGTACAGACATTAAAGTAAATAAATTTAAAAAAAAAAAAGAAGTGTGTGTGTGTGTGTGTGTGTATGTAAGAGCATGTAGTGACACTGTGAGAAAAAATTGTGCAACTTAGGAATACAAAATCAGTAGACATGTCCGTCGTCTCCAGCGTCCACTCAGTTCCCCAGCCTGGCAGTTGAGCCGGACAGCAGAGGGTAAGAATGATATCTCGTGTCTTTCTCTGTCGCTGTGGTCTGCTGGAGAAGCAGCTCTGTTGTTTGGCCAGTTTGGCATACTGGGGGTGTTTGCAGATGTCCAGAAGCCTCTCAATTTTGTCCAGAATCTGCCTTTCCACCACCACCACCACCTCCAGTGTGTCTGGTTTCAGCCCAGAACGGACATTGTCAGTTCAGGAGATTTGTACTGAAGAAAAACATATGATGTAATACACAAAATATAAAAAAATATATATATTATTTATATAATTATTGAATCATTTATTTATCAGCGTGGCATCTACTCGGTTTATTCTGCACTTTTCTGTCACGGTGTTTCTGTCTAATGAATGAAAGAGTTGTATGAGGATGTTTTTAGCTCTACTCGCCCCTCAGACAAGGTTTTTTTTGCCATGAGGTAGGTGTGGAAGCTGCTTTCCTTCTTCCTGGTGAACTTTAAGGCAATTCCAGCCCTAACTTTCTGCACTCGTCCTGTTGTTTCCCGGGTCTAATCTTGTCCTGCGTATCAGACTGCTTGTCCTGAAAGGCTCAAAGCTTTATAAAGCAGAGATTAGTGTGTATGTGTTATAAGAAGTGGTGATAAATGATATATGGTTCAATACCAGGTGTAATGTATTAGTAGAAATACGGTCATTTGATTATTTAGCAGCTATAACGTCAAGTCTGATGCAGGAAGGGCATCTGGCGTGAAACCTGTGCCAAATCGAAACATGCGGACCAAATGATCCGCTGTGGCGCCCCCGAACAGGAAGCAGCCAAAAGAAGAAGAACAACAACAATGTCAAGTCTAACACTATGGAGATCTTTCATTTCCAATGAGAGCTGGAGACTTCTGATGATATGAGTGATTGCGGTTGATGTGGGTGTATCCACATCATCCATCGATGTCACAAAGTTGAGAAAAATTGAACATCATGCCAATACGAAGCTGGTATGATATCATGCAGATTTGATATGAAACACTGCTGAATTTTGTACATAAACACCAAAACCCCTTCATTTTATTGGCAAGAAAACTGGTTTGGAATGTTAGCCGAGACAAACGCTGAGAAAAGTTGGTTACTGTGGCAACCGTTAGTAGAAACAAAGACTTTTTGACTTCGTACTACAGCAAATGGAGACTGGAGTGAAAATCACTGTGTGTGTGTGTGTGTGTGTGTGTGTGTGTGTGTGTGTGTGAATGTAGCTTCTGGTCTGGTTTGTTCTTGGGTTGGTTTCATTAGCCGCAAGTGTCATGATTGACTATATTTAACGATCAAATCCATTTTTAAAAAAAAATGAAACCTTAGCGAGATAAGCAACCATAGTGACGACGTCGCGTTTAACAAATGAATTTCATGTAACGTTGTTAATACGTCAGTTGTCCATATCGATGTTTGTATCCTTTCCGCTAAGTCTTTTTCCTCTGAGTGTGTGTCATTTGTGTTTTCCTGCCATGATCATTCAGAGCTAATTGGGTGACAGCGCTTTCACACGAGAGAGAAAAAAAAAACAGGCCAACGTCGTGAATAAACAACAGTGACAGCTAGCTTCTTCTCTGGAACCGGAGCGTTCCAGCATTGGGCCGTTAATTAAGACGCATGATGATACGTCGCACGCTAGCTGGCCGCATTTGCTAAAACCGGCTGCCTGAAGAGATATATGTTCTGTGTATTCTGGTGTCAGCTATGTAATTAATGTCAACGCTTGCTGGAGATCTGACGCTAGCCTCGCTCATGTCTGTCCAGCGAGACGTGACTCTTTCTTTCGGAGCTGACATGCACTAGACAGCCTAACTAGGCCTGAGGGAGAACACAGCACGGGACTCTACACTCTGTAAAAATAAATAAATAAATAAAATAAAATACATAACTCATGTCACAAACCTAGCCACAGGATCTTTCCTCAGATATGAGTTTCATTATTTAACAGTAGAGACGGACGAAAGAAACAATGCCACAAGTGAGAAAATTTAATTACAGACTCAAATCCCTTGCTTGCGCCTTGATATTTTATGGCTTCAGGTGACAAACCAGACGGTTGATTATCAGTTGGGATAATTATGATGATAACGGTCAGCACAAAGCCTCATGGAATGTAGGAATATTCCTTCTGTAGAAATATTCGAGAATATTGTTGTAACGTGATGAAGCAGAGTTACTCCACATCGTTTTCCTATAACGTCACATCCTGAAGTGTTTTATTCCTCTTTCACCACACTGGCTTACAAATAATTACAAATCTAGAATCTAGAGAATAATAGAGTAGAGTAGAAAAGAGTACAGAAGAGTGGAGTAGAGAAGAGTAGAATAGAATAGAGTAGAGTAGAAAAGAGTACAGAAGAGTGGAGTAGAGAAGAGTAGAATAGAATAGAGTAGAGTAGAAAAGAGAAGAGTTGAGTAGAATAGAGTAGAGAAGAGTAAAATAGAATAGTGTAGAGTAGAAAAGAGAAGAGTTGAGTAACGTAGAGTAGAGAAAAGTCGAGTAGAGAAGAATACAACAGAGTAGAGTAGAATAGAATTGAGTAAAATAAAAAAGAACAGAATAGAGTAGAATAGAATAGAGTACAGAAGAGTAGAGTAGAATAGAGTAGAATATTGTAGAGTAGAAAAGAGAAGAGTAGAGTAGAATAGAGTAGAGTAGAATAGAGTAGAGAAGAGTAGAGTAGAGTAGAGAACATAGAGTAGAGTAGAATAGAGTAGAGAAGAGTAGAGAAGAGTAGAGTAGAGAACAATAGAGTAGAGTAGAATAGAGTAGAGTAGATTTGAATAATGTAGTAGAGAAACGTAGAGTACAATAGAGAAGAACAGAATAGAGTAGAATAGGGTTCAGAAGAGTAGAGTAGAATAGAATACAGTAGAGTAGAGAACAGTAGAATAGAGTAGAGAAGAGTAGAATAGAGTAAAGAAGAGTAGAGAAGAGTAGAGTAGAGAACAATAGAGTAGAGTAGAATAGAGTAGAGAAGAGTAGAATAGAGTAGAGTAGAATAGAGTAGAGTAGAGAAGAGTAGAGTAGAGAACAATAGAGTAGAGTAGAATAGAGTAGAGTAGAGAAAAGTAGAATAGAGTAGAGTAGAATAGAGTAGAGTAGAGAAAAGTAGAATAGAGTAGAGTAGAAAAAAGTAGAATAGAGTAGAGTAGAATAGAGTAGAGTAGAGAAAAGTAGAGTAGAGTAGAGTAGAATAGAGTAGAGTAGAGAAAAGTAGAATAGAGTAGAGTAGAATAGAGTAGAGTAGAGAAAAGTAGAATAGAGTAGAGTAGAATAGAGTAGAGTAGAGAAAAGTAGAACAGAGTAGAGTAGAGAAAAGTAGAATAGAGTAGAGTAGAATAGAGTAGAGTAGAATAGAGTAGAATAGAGTAGAGTAGAATAGAGTAGAGTAGAGAAAAGTAGAATAGAGTAGAGTAGAGTAGAGAAAAGTAGAACAGAGTAGAGTAGAGAAAAGTAGAATAGAGTAGAGTAGAATAGAGTAGAGTAGAGAAAAGTAGAATAGAGTAGAGTAGAATAGAGTAGAGTAGAGAAAAGTAGAACAGAGTAGAGTAGAATAGAGTAGAGTAGAGAAAAGTAGAACAGAGTAGAGTAGAGAAAAGTAGAATAGAGTAGAGTAGAATAGAGTAGAGTAGAGAAAAGTAGAACAGAGTAGAGTAGAATAGAGTAGAGTAGAGAAAAGTAGAACAGAGTAGAGTAGAGAAAAGTAGAATAGAGTAGAGTAGAATAGAGTAGAGTAGAGAAAAGTAGAATAGAGTAGAGTAGAATAGAGTAGAGAAAGGTAGAACAGAGTAGAGTAGAATAGAATCTCCTCAGGCTTGCTTATAAGAGATAAATGTTAGGCGTAAATATTTCTGTAAAGCTGTTAAAAGCGCTATACAAATAAACGGAATTTAAATTCAATTTAGAATCTTCACTGAGCTCTGATTTGTTAATCTTTGACTTCCTAATTGATTAGATGTGGGTGTGTCCACATTAGCGGTGTCACAAAGTTGTAAATAGTTGAACTTTATGCAAATTCGGAGCAGCTCGGAACAACGACTACCGATGGGAATGAAGGCATTAGAGGTGACGTGATCCTTGGTAAAAAGAGCACCCGCTGCTTCTCCTTCATCTCGTATGGTATGCTGCAGATTTGATCTGAAACACTGCTGAGTTTTACACACACACTCCCTCATTTCAGTGGCATCTATGACTTCCTAATTCACGAACCCCTAAAGCCGCTGTAGTTTACAATACGTATCTCTGATACGAAAGATCCTTCCTTCTTGTAAAAGGCACGGAAGCAAAGTCAGTGAACCCGGCGAACCTTTTCAAAAAGATTCTTATTCCCTGAGAGCGTGCCACCTGCTCGCCCCCAGCAGCAGAAGTGAGTGGAGCTCAGTCACTCTTGACAGGCTTGAGACATTTTGTGCCTGGATGTCCTTGGTTGGCTGGCTGACTGACACATAGCAGTGGGAGACGTCTCTTATTTGAGCGTGGGCGGAGGAGGAGGATTTTCCCCAGAGTGTGGTGCAAAAGCCCCCGTCAAACGCCCACCCGCCCCCACGCGCTCTCGTGCACCAACCCTCCTGATGAGAAAAAAAAAAACGAATGTTGCCCTTCGCCTGCTTGGATGAATGGATACGGGCACAGCAGCCCCCTCAGTGTGGGCACCGATGACAGAAGAGGACAAAAGGACTACAGAGTTGCAGGCTCTCTATCCCTGCTGCTTCTAGTTACCTCTCTCTCTGTCTCTCTTGCTGTCAATCAGGAACTCTCGGTGGTTCTCTCCATCCTCACTCTCTTCCATTTTTCTTTTCATTACATGTCAAAATCTGTCTTCCTCCTGTCCTTTCCACTTCTCATATTTCCCTCACTCTCTTTCTCTGTCTCAAGATGTTATGGCTACGAACGAGCTACAGTTATAGTCGCTATAGTTATATAGTTATAGTTATGTAGCTATAGCTACACGAGACTATCCTTTACCAAGCAGGCAGGAGTTTCTCCTCCCGGTCCTCTACCTGCTGTCTCTCTCTATCCTCTATCCGTCCATCCTTATCTACGTCCATCTTGGCCGCATCACCGTCTCCCGCTATCTCTCAGCCGCACATGCTCTACCTCTTTTAGACCTCTTTCAGACCTCGGTATCACTTCATCTCATTCCCTTTTCAGCTCCCTATCATCATGCTGATGGACAGAGCAAGCAACCGAGAGAGAGAGCGAGAGAGAGAAGGGGGAAGGGAGGACGGGAACGAGCGAAGAATCCACATTCTCTCTACATCTCTGCCTCTATCTCTTTCTGTCATTCACTTCTGTGGCTGAAACTTTGACAGCTCCTGTCAAGCTCAATAAACTGATGAGAATGCCCGCTGTTTTAAAAGGTCGCTGTGAATTTGTAAATCAACATCGGGGGGAAAAAATGCATTATTAGCTGCAGGAAACGGTCTGCGTGTAGACGTAGAAAGAATGCACGTGTAGAATAAAGAAATACTAGTGTACCCTGTAACAGGAACTAATTAGGCCGCCTGATAAAGACATTATACTGTTAAATTATCTTGTGATTTTTTCCTTAGTAATGAGGATACAGGATTTCTGAAATGAAGTGGACAGAATTGAGCATTTGATGTATTTTGGATTGAAGCTGTTTGAAGCCCTATTTGGACGGGATTCATTTTACATGAGATGATGTGCAATATTGCAATTATTACCGCTGTATCTCTGGAATCCCATCCAAATCCTTCACATCAGTCATTTTTCCAAACCGCTTGCCATCTTATTAGTTGGTTTTGCTCTTCGTCTGGTCAAGCATGGCCTTCTAGGAATCTCTGTGTTCTGTCGTGTCCTGACAAAATGACATTGCAACCAAGTACTGGCTGAGTGAAAGTACAGTAAATTTTAAAATGATGTCTCTGGAGTTATTGAGTGTCTAAAGGTGTAGAGGTTGAACCTACACCCATGTGGAATGTACAGCGTGAATATCCAGGAATAATTGTAAAGTACGAACAGTGTGACACGGGATCTGTTAACCCGGGGTTAACCATCACCCAGGGGAGCTATTCCATATGTGAAAAACCTTATTAAGTCTCATCGACGTTAGTGCGTCTTTATGACCCTATGCAGTGTTGCGACCATCCAGAGCAATATTCCTCCTGATAAGGTTAACACTACATAAACACAAACCTGAAGTCATACATCAAAAAGGCGTTAATTTCCATAAAAGGTATTATAATGTTCCGGCATGCAAAACGATTCGCTCTCAGGAGACCTACTTTAGTTTCATGATGCATTATTAACGTGGCCTGGAGGACCACCAGTAGGGTTTTCTAATGATTCCCAATCAATCAAATCGCTGATATAAGCTCAGGCAACAGTCAGACTGCTCGCTTTTCTACTTCTCATTTATTCCCAGGCCGTCATACACGAGTTGACCGAAGCTGCCATGTGGCAGGGCAGCATTAATCAGTATTAAGCTGAACCTGCTGGCTCAGACATGACAGATCTCGCTCGCCCTGACCTCGCACACTTGCCATTCTGCACATCTCGTCCTTTCTCTCGAACCGGAGCGAGCTCCGAGCGTATAGGAGTGCCGCAGGATGTGCCATGACTGGGCTCTTTTGCTGAAAGGGGGAAAAAAAACGAGTTCCTCAGAGGGTAGATAAAACACTTCCAACTATCTTGACGCAAGAACCCCAGCTGGGGACGTTTGGACATAAAGTCATTGCGAGTGAGATATCGGGGAAGAGGACCAGTGCTGGCTGTGACACATTGAGGAGTTGCTTTATTAAAATTCTCGCTGCAGAAGTGGCCCTGACAGTGTGAGTCAGACCCGCACTCATCTCTTCTTCCTCCTCTCCTCCCCCCTCACCTGCTCCCACAGAGGTTGATCAGCTAATGACGTGGCCCAAATGTCACTCGCTTTCAGGGGATAAAAAGAACGAGCTCCGGTTTTCCCGATGTTGCGTAGGTGTGACTCGTTGCGCATTTGTGACTCTGAAAAGGATATCGATGTACATATATGTAAATAGAGAGGTGGGAGAGAGAGAGAGAGAGAGAGAGAGAGACAGAGACAGAGAGAGAGAGAGAGAGAGAGAGAGAGAGACAGAGAGAGAATTTATACCACACCGGATTTGAATCCTCGAACCAGAATTCATTTATGAGCTCACGTCGATAGTAGGTCATACTGCTTGCTTTCTTTTGTCTTCTAAAGCAGGGGTCCCCAACCATCAGGCTGTGGATCATTTGGTAACAATAAACTTATAATTTTATATATATAATTTAAAATTCTATGTATTTTATTTTTAAAAAATTCCACTTCCAACCGTGCCACACTCCCGCATTTGACTCAGTCGCGGGGTTTTGCATACATCAGTAAGTCCGCAAGCTAACCCACACTAAAATGCCACAAACACAAATATCACACACCACCCCCCACCCGCCGACCCCCTCGCCACGGTAAAATGGTCCGGTATCAAACCGGTCCATGGTACAAAAAAGGTTGGGGACCCCAGTTCTAACTTCAAGAGGCTGATGATTACACTTTATAGCTGCTATAGTATAAGTGATAACAGGCAACATTCCACAACATGAAAGGTAACTATAAACGAATAGAAATGTAGTTATGATATTCTGACGCATTAATACATTTTTTAAAAAGAATACATTTCTGTAGTATAAGAGGAATAGTACACTAGCGAATAGTTTTAAGGTAACAGGCCATATCACACCACCACACCGCCCCAACATGGAATAATTTCCTCTAACTGCACACCTATAACTCTTAGCTTTAGCCTGTTATCTTGTTTTTACTTTTAATCTGTTTTTTTTTACCCTGTCCTCATGGTGAAAGTCATGACTTCATGACTTTTTTCTTTTGATAATAGACAAAACAGAAGACAGCAGAATTACGGCATTGCAGTTAGTTTGCTAACACAGAAGTATTCTGAGAGAAATTCATTAAAATAAAAATAAAATGAGCTTGAAAATGTAAATAAATTGTATTATCATCATTATTTTATTAAAATTGACAATTTTCTGTAGCTCTCGGTGTTCTATGACTTGCGGCAATCCAGAAAGTCTGTTACCATTTCGTTTAGTTTTCAATTCGTTTGAGAAAAACACAGCGATCATGCTCAGGTCTTAGAGTGAGCTGGTGTCTCTCCACTTCCAAGTGAGTCGACTCTGAATCGATTTGACTATTTGACTCCAGAAAGTGAATCAAATAGTTTTGAGTTGCAGTGATTTTTTTTGTTTTCGGTTGTTGATTTTTTAAAATTTATTTTTAATTTTTTTGTAAATGCATTCTGGAGATTTGGATCAACACACAAAAGAAGAAAATAAACGATGGATGCGACTCACAAAATCATTGTTTATATAATTAGGTACTCTTTTATTGAGCATTGGCTCACAGGATTTTTGTGATTTCTACATGAATGCATTTTTAGCCGTGCCAACTTTTTATTCATTTCATTACTTTTTGTGTTTTTTGGTTTATTTAGATTGTGAAACCAAACCAAATTGCAAATGAACCAGAAGTGTTAATTTCAGTCTCATCTGGATTTGGCTTGAAACCGCAGTTATGTGACAATTGGTTCAGGTTTAAAGTGAAGCGAGATCGTGACAACAAAGTGTTCTGGCTCTCTGAAGGTTCTGAAAAAGTTTTAAAGCCTATGAAGTACAGAAAACTTTATTATATTGGAAAATATCTTGAAGAATCCATTTATTAAGAACGTTTTCACGCTTGGTTTGAATCCTCAGGACAGATTCTAGGCTGGTTTATGGGCGGGGCTCACAATTACAGGTTTGCTTTTGCGCAAAAGAATTTATCTTTCACACAGAAGAATTTATATTTTGCAATGAAGAATGCATCTTTCGCACAGAAGAATTCATCTTTCGCACAGAATTCTTCTTTCGCACAGAATTCTTCTTTCACACAGAATTCTTCTTTCGCACAGAATTCATCTTTCGCATCGAAGAATGAATCTTTCACACCGAAAAATTGATCTTTCGCTCAGAAGAATTCACGTCAGTTTAATGCACACAGGTTTGCAAGGAGGAAGTCATCGTAACAAACAGAACCAATCACAAGAGCATCTGAGGAACAGGAATCTTTGCGCACAAAAGAATTCATCTTTCGCACAAAAGAGTTAATCTTTTGCACAGAAGATTTTATCTTTTGCACAGGAGAATTCATCTTTTGCATAGAAGAAGTCATGCATCCGTTTAATACACACAGGTTTGCAAGGAGGAAGTCAAGTCGTAACATACGGAAACGATCACAAGATCGTCTGAGGAGCAGGGATGGGTTCTCTGGAGCGTTTCTTTCACACTTCTCTTCTTCGTGCAGCTTCACCGAGCTAACTTTCGGCCCTGACACAGGATAAAAACCATGAGTGAGAAAACGAGGGCATTGTGTATCATATTCAGTTCGAGAAACAAGAACTACTTATTAAAATATTTCACGGTCAGTCATGGAGCAGAACGGTTCTCGTTAGCACTGGAAGGTCATTTTAAAATAACAAGCAAGCATGATCGCTGCTGCAGTTCAGCACACTCTTAGTTCTTTAACGTTGCTTAATAATCCCACAGCACTCTTCTACAGATACCACGGCTCACCCAAGGGTCCGGCTTGCTTGCTTTCTTTCTTTCTTTTATTCTTTCTTTTTTCTTTCTTTCTTTATTTTTTGTTCTTTTACATTTCTAGTTTTAATGAAACGGCTCATAGGAAATTAGGCTGCCACTCGATTGACGGCGGTGGAAAGCCTGAATTTGTATTCCGCCACACAGACCAGGTCCTCGCCAGAATCAATTTCAACCAGAGAATAAGCTGTGAAATTAAATAGCCTTTAGCCGGATGCCGCGCTCTCCGGAATGATTCGAACGGACAGTTCGGGATTGTTATGGTTATGGAAAATGAGGAAGAGGGTGTCATTTGCCATACTTTATATGCGCCTGTTTACTTTTTTTTTTACATGAGAGAGCTAGTGTGAGGAGATTGCTTACAGCGAACATGGACATGTGCAGAGAGAAAGCGCAGATTTCTGGACATTTTAAGGCATCGGGACATGGGTCACTGAGGACGTGCCGCCATTTTTGTTGGAATGTGATGGATATAAAACTCCACACACCTTCACATTCACGTAATCATGTGATCAGATATACATGATACATACAGATTTTTTCCCAAATGCACATGAATTTTTTGTTTTATTCATTTTTTTTACTTTCTTGTTCGTTCTTTTCACTACATGCTAACTTTATTTTCATAAATGATTCCTTTATTTATTTATTTATTTTTACATATTTATTGTTTTACAATTCTTTTAATACCTGATTCTTTTCTCTTTTTTTTTTACACCTGATTTACATTGGTTCTCACGTGTTATTTTTTTAAATGATGAAAGTTTTTTGCATTGATTTTTTTTTTTTATACATTTCTTTTTTTATTATATTTTTTTACATGATTTTTCCAAATCAAAAAAATTTGGAAATTTCCAGTTGATTCTTTTCCCTAAATAAATAATGTATTTAATTTATTTTTCCCATTATTTTTTCCTCGTTTATTTTACTTTCTTATCATTATTTTTTTTTTCATGTTGTATTTTTATAAATACATGATTGCTTTCTTTATGTGATTCTTTTCCCTACAGGAGTCATTTACGATCATATTATTTCTTTTCCCAGTCTGAAGTGTGTGAAGAAAACAAGAAAAAAGAAATCTCCACAGTCTGTTGGATCGGACCACACGGGCCGGCCTTCGCTCACCACGTGCATCAATGAGCCTTGGCCGCCCATGACCCTGGTCCGGTTCACCACTGTTCCTTCCTTGGACCACTTTTGATAGATACTGACCACTGCAGACCGGGAACACCCCACAAGAGCTGCAGTTTTGGAGATGCTCTGATCCAGTGGTCTAGCCATCACAATTTGTCAAACTCGCTCAAATCCTTACGCTTGTCCATTTTTCCTGCTTCTAACACATCAACTTTGAGGACAAAATGTTCACTTGCTGCCTAATATATCCCACCCACTAACAGGTGCCATGATGAGATCATCAGTCTGATTCACTTCACCTGGCAGTGCTCACAATGTTATACCTGATCAGTGTGTATTAGTGTAGAAGTTGCTTTCGGCTGCTCCCTGCTCGGGGTCGCCACAGCAGACCAACTGGTCCGCACAACAACTTGGCAAATGTTTTACGCCGGATGCCCCTCCTGACACAACCCTCCCATTTTTCCGGGCTTGGGACCAGCACTGCATCCAGTGGCTGGGGTTGAGGCATTGGCTGGAATCGAACACGGGCCTTCCGCATGATAGGTGAGCAACCTACCACTGAGCCACCAATGCCTCAATGTGTATTAGTGTATATTTCTTTGTATTTATCACTAATCAGCAAGCCTGAGGCAACTATGGCAAGGAAAAACTCCATGAGATGGTAAGAGGAAGAAACCTTGAGAGGAACCAGACTCAAAAGGGAACCTCATCCTCATTTGGGTGATACCAAAGAGTGTGATCATAAATTATTATAAACACCAGACAGTGTGATTATAAATAATGTCTTTTCTACACTCATATACAGACAGTTATCTTCACTGGTCCAATTTTTAACTCTGCACTTCCTCACTGCAGCCTCAGCTTTCTCTTCTTGTCCCCAGGAACCTGACACGCCTGACATCTTCTGCTGTTGTAGCTCATCCACCTCAAGCTTTGACGTCCATTCTGAGATGCTTTTCTGCTCACCAGAGTGATACAGAGTGATTATCTGAGTTAACGTAGCCTGTCAGTCAGCTCAGAGCCATCTACACCGATCTCATCTTCCTTCTGCAGAACTCACACTCGTGAGATGTTTCTAACACATTATTCTGAATAGAGATAGTTGTGGGTGGAAATCCTGGAAGATCAGCATTCTAGAAATGCTCAAACTACATCGATGGAAACATATGCCCAAGCTCTTGACCTGCATCTGGTTGACCGTATGCATAGTGTTGTGGCTGATTGGAGAAAACTGCATGAATGTGCATTTGTTCTTTTTTCATTTAAAGACATTTTTGCCTTACCATTGAGAGATACATCTCTCTCTCTCTCTCTCTGACTGTATCGAAAATACAGAAAGAATATTCTGGAGTGTTGCATATAAAACATCCCTATCCAGCAGTGGTGTATTTTTTTCTGCTTTGCTCTTTTCCAGGGCAGGTGTTCCGACTTCCTGCTGGAGAGACAGGACACGACACTGCCATGCCATCTAGTGGAGATCCCTTTACGGCCGGCTCTCACTTCTCACACAAAGGAGCGTTTTGTTGCAGAAGTGAGGTGATGATGCCGTTTTCTTCGTCGCACAAAGAAGCCACCATCGAAAAAAAGCCCTGTGGAGGAGCGAGAGAGAGAGAGAGAGAGAGAGAGAGAGAGAGAGAAGAGAGAGAGGGCCTTTTTAACAAGGAGGAGGGAGACAGGGGGATTGCGGAAATTGAATTCATTGCCCGAACTTTGAAAGGTGAGACGATGGTGATGTGGTGGTCAGATGAACAGAGGAGAAAAGAATTCCATCAGGCTCCAAAAAGTAAAAGAAAGTGTTTCACAGCTTGGGCTCAGTCATCTAATAAATGTGAAAAAAATGATAAAGGGATAAAAAAAATATTTTGGTTAGCTGGACAAGGACGTTTGAGTTGAGCAAATCTGGATTATTTAAAATATATATATATATATATATATATATATATATATATATATATATATATATATATATATATATATATATATATATATATATATAAATCTACCTGAGGCAAAGTCACCAGCCCTGCTCTTAAAGGTGTTTTTTTTTTTTTTTTTTGTGTTCAGGTTATAGTGTGAAATCGATGGCGTCGTAGTCAGGGAGCTGAAAATTGAAAATAGGTGTCTGGTCTGAAAATCCCCGATCTCATTATGACAGCCAGATAATGGAACAGATGAAATACCTGAAATATGACTGCAGTATTATTTATTTTATTTTTATTTATTTTTTTTTTCATTTTTCTTTTCATTTTTTTTTCTCTTTTTACTCTCTTATCACGAGGCATAAACTTTTCACAAACATCTGTGCCGCTATTTATACAGCTGAGTTTATCGAGAGCTCAGGCAAAAAAAAAAACAAGATTGGAAAAAAAAATGTCCTCTTTCTATCTTCCTTTCTTCCTTCTTTATTTTGTTCTACTTTCTTCAGTATCATTTGCCTGAACCCTCCATCCTCACACTTTGTGTTCCATCTCCGTCTGACCCGGCGCCTCTTTTCTGTCATTCATCCTTCCTTTCCTTTCTCGCTTTCTCTTTATCATGCTCAGAGGTCAGCCATTTTGCTCGAGGGCTCTCAGCCGGAGCTGTTGATTGGGTTTTGCGGCACATGGCAGATGAGGCGAGAAACAAGCAGAGAGAGAAAGAGAGTGAGCGAGATGAAGATAGCGAGGAAGTGAGGATGAGCTCAAAGGCCAGTGATGCATGAAAGACACAGGGAGGTGTGTTTAAGAGCGAGGTGTTTCACTCTATTCCCCTTCATCACAAAGGCCCTCCCTGGATGCGTCGTGCTACGCAGAAGCATGCAAATACCTGGCTGATTCATTATCCCGAAGTGCCTCCAGGCATACAACCTCTAGTCTGTAAAACGACACGCAGTAACACTCTGCATCCTCAGAGCTCTCAAAGACAAACCGAATGACACTCGAGGTAACGTAATTACGATTTAATGAGGTTTAAACGCAGATGCAACTCGTCCATACGTACAGGAAAACTCCTTGTGTGTGATCAACACCGCCGTCTGCTTTATTTCACGCAGCTCGAACTGTCACTAGAACAACAGAGGTTTATATTAACGCACTCGCTCGTTCTAATACGTTAGCGTTTCTATGGTAACAGCTCATTCCCTGTGACGTCTAGCACCGGAACTCTTCAAAACACCCAATAATGAACCGTCTAAAATATTCAGGCTGTATTACACAGTTTTAGACTTAGTTCTAGTGAACATTGGGGATGTATCTACAGGATAGAGGCTTGGTTTATGGAAGGAGTCTCCAGTGCTAGAGCTTTGTCACCAAACTTTTTCAAATTTACAGAGAGATTTAAGATTGAGGTTGATTTTTTATCTTATGAACATCCAAAAAGAGACAAAAAAACCCACAGGCCGTTGAGAAAGGGACTGTTTATAGGAGCTAGAATGCAAGGGATATGCAATAAATGGAAAAAAAAAGTTTAATTCAGTTCAATATTATTTGTATAGCAACCATGTTTTAACAAAGGACAGCTTTACGGGAATATATACATTCAGGATATTAATTATACACCGATCAGACGTAACATTATGACCACCTGCCTAATATTGTGTTGGTCCCCCTTTGGCTGCCAAAACAGCCCTGACCCATCATGCACTGTGTATTCTGACACCTTTCTATCAGAACCAGCATTAACTTCTTCAGCAATTTGAGCAACAGTAGCTCGTCTGTTGGATCGTATCACACGGGCCAGCCTTCGCTCCTCACGTGCATCAGTGAGTCTTGGCCGCCCATGACCCTGTCGCCGGTTCACCACTGTTCCTTCCTTGGACCACTTTTGATAGATATTGACCACTGCAGACCGGGAACACACCACAAGAGCTGCAGTTTTGGAGATGTTCTGATCCAGTGGTCTAGCCATCACAAATTGGCCCTTTGTCAAACTCGCTCAAATCATTGCCCATATTTCCTGGTTCTAACACAAAATGTTCACTTGCTGCCTAATATATCTCACCCACTAACAGGTGCCATGATGAGGAGATCATCAGAGTTATTCACTTCACTGTCAGTGCTCAGGATGTTATGCCTGATCAGTGTAGAAGTTGCTTTCGGCTGCTCCCTGTTCGGGGTCGCCACAGCGGACCAACTGGTCCGCACAACAACTTGGCAAATGTTTTACGCCGGATGCCCTTCCTGACGCAACCCTCCCATTTTTCCAGGCTTGGGACCGGCACTGCATCCAGTGGCTGGGGTTGAGGCATTGGCTGGGAACTGAATCCAGGCCTTCCGCATGATAGGCGAGAAACCTACCACTAAGCCACCAATGCCCCTCCAATGATTATGCCTGATCAGTGTATGTTTTAAATTTATCCTTAATGAGAAGAAGAAACCTTGAGAGGAACCAGCCTCAGAAAGGAACCTCAGATGAGGAACATTATCCGGATCTGACACCGGAGAGTGAGATTATGAATCAGTTCCCTGTTATAACTGTTTACTGCATGCTCTTTAACATGAAGTGTGTCTCGTTGAAGTTATCAGCTGGTCACTGATGGAGACTTGAGACCATCTTCATGGTTTCTATGTGGAACCATTCACAGTGATCCCATGTATCTCCAGCCTTCATGTGGACCATGCTGAGCAGCAGCCAGACCCTCCGAGCGATGAGATTCCAACCAGAAGCTGGACATCAGGACAGATCAGACAGGACCGGAGAGCAGAAGATGTTGGGATCATGGGTACAAAGTATGTTGGCTAACAACATGTGTTGTAGCATTGACTCCGCCTCATCACACCACACAACTGCTGATGACTTTACTATAACAACATGCTCTCAAGGCTTAGATAGGAAAATGTTGTATGTTCAGCTACCAGAATGTTCTTTGTGTAATAGATCATAAGCTAAATATAAATAAATAAATAAATAAATAAAAATGGAGTGGAAAAAGTTCTAAATAAATAAATAATACTTGATTTAATGGGGAATTGTAGCTCAGTGTCAGGAACAGCTGGACAGTTCCCTGCCAGGCCTGGAGAGGGCGCTGGCAGGTGAATCTTGGAAGCCTGCTTGTTTGTGTGTCTTGTCTTTCCCTGCCTATTCTCATTCCTGCTTGTGTCACCTGTGTTCAATTAGTCCTTGATGTTTTGCCCTATAAATATGGATCCCTGTGTGCCTGTCTGTTGGTCATTGTTCTATGTTTTGTCTGTTAGGTTTTGTCTTATTAGTGTCATGTTAGTTCTCCCCATGTCTTGTGTCAATGTTAATAAAGCAGCGCTTCGCTGAATCCCGTGTATGGGTCCCACGCGTGCACGCAGCACCACGGAAGTCCGGGTTCGAGCCCTGCCTGGACGTGACAGAATGACCGACCATTCTGAAGACCCAGCAGGATTCCCAGCTAGTTCCTGTTCCTGACCAGGTGCTGCAGTCTACCAGCGAGAATCCCGGATTCCCAGCGGATGACATCCGACAGACCACCTGCCTCAGAGGGCATTTGTGCAGGTGGATTCTTTTCCCGTTTCCCCAGGGAGGTGCCTCCATCGTTGCTCCGGTTGAGTACGTCACTCCATGAGGGAGTTTCCGTGGAGAACGCCGCTCAACTTCATGCCACGGGGGGCACTCCCTTTTTATCGGTCCCACTGGAAGCGTGGCTTCCACCACCTTGCCAGCGGGGGACGCCACTCCACGATGCAGTTTCCGTGGTGGACGTCGCTCGGCCTTCCCGGTGGAGGGCACCCCCCCCCCCGTCTCGTTTAATTGTCGGAAGTCACTGTATCCCCAGGACCTGAGGCACCATTGTTGACTGCAGCTATGAACTTCATCATGCCTTGTACCTCCCCACTAATATGAACTACATCTCTTGCCTACCCCTGGAGCACCTTTTTAGCTTTGCTGGAGGCGCTTCAGGAGCCGCTCCTTAGAGGGGGTGTTAGGAAGAAGCTGGACAGTTCCCTGAGGGTGCTGGTAGGTGAAACTTGGAAGCTTGCTTGTCTGTGTGTCTTTCCTTGCCTATTCTCATTCCTGATTGTGTCACATGTGTTCAATTAGTCCTTTGTTTTGCCCTATAAACAGGGATCCCTGTGTCTGTCTTTTTTTCGGTCATTGTTCCATGTTCTAGGTTCTGTCTGTTGGGTTTTGTTTTATTAGTGTATGTCTTAGAGTTAGGTTCATCTTCCCCCTTTTTATGTGTATGTGAATAAAGCAGCTTTGCTGAATCCCGCATACGGGTCTATCTTCTACGGCGTGCTGGCACGTGCACGCAGCACCACGGAGGTCCGGGTTCAAGCCCGCATAGGGCGGGGGCGCCCAGACGTGACACTCAGGAAGAATATAATATAAAAAATAACAAAATACAAAAAAAACTTCCACAAAGCCTTATAGTAGAAAGAAAGAAAATAAATAAATGAAAGTAAGTGAAGAAACAGAAAATCGATTAAATAAAAATGTTCTAGAAGAATTAAATATAAATAAATCAATATAAAAAAAATAAGCAGTTAAGATAAAGAAATATCTCTTTGGATTTAGTGGGTAATTGTAGCTCAGGATAAACAAACAAAGAAGCAAATAAATGAATAGATACATAAATTAATAAATAAACAAACACATATCAATTAGTTAGTTGCTTTCAGCTGCTCCCTATTCAGGGTCGCCACAGTGGACCAACTGGTCCACACAACAACTTGGCAAATGTTTTACGCAGGATGCCCTTCCTGACGCAACCCTCCCATTTTTCTGGGCTTGGGACCGGCACTCTAGTGGCTGGGAATCAAACCCGGGCCTTCCACGTGATAGGCAAGAACCCTACCACTGAGCCACCAATGCTCCCACATATGTCAATCAATTAATAAATAAAGGAAGGAAGAAACAGAAAATAAAAAATGTCTTCTAAAAATGAATAGTTAAAAATAAATTAAGTAATTAATCAATAATCCAGCCAAAAAATAAATAGCCAAGTTAACATAGTTATAATGGGAAACTTTAGCTCTGAAAAAAATAAATAAATAAAATGTCTAAAAAAAACTTTCTTTCACAAAGCCTCAGACTGTTTATGCTTGAGGTACACATACCTCTGTACATCATCATACTGTATCTCGATATACAACTGCCAGAAACTTTCCACAGATGGATCTGAATGCCTGGCTGTCTCCAGAGGCAGCGTTTTATCTTTCTTCCTGCTGATAAAACGGTAAAGGAGTGTTCCGGAGAAGACGGCAATAATTATCTCGTCGTTCAGTCCATTCACACGTGGTGCAGCAGCAAACACGCTATAATAAGGCACAAGTTTCTTGCTTTAATTAAAACCACCTCCAACGCAGCCAAACGAGGCAGCACGAGCCAGGCACGGCATTCGAGCGCTCGAGTCAATCTTCACAAAGTGCTATGAGGAGACTAGCTAGCTTTACCACAACAAGAGAAAAAAAAACCCTCCAGCTTATAGCAATTACCTTAAATCACATCTAACTGTGCAGAAACAAGGTGATGTGTCGACTTCTCCCTGCTTCCTGCTGAGGTATTTCTATAGATTCCAAATGTATGAAAGGAAATGACATCACATTAGAATGTTTTTTTTCGTGCATCTTGGCTTCACGCCACTATTAGGAACAATGTGGTTTCTTTTTCTCCAGTGTGACTGCAGCAGGACTGAACCGGTTCTCATCACGCTGCACTTAAGCTTTGATTTCTGTCATTATGATTTGCATAAAAATGTCTCAGTTAAGGGAAAGAAGAAACTTTCGCTGGATGAAGTTAGCAGAGCGGCTCCATCACGTCTCGGTGGATCTTTTTAGCCAGAAGAAAAACATTCGCTAGGAGAATTTACTTTGCTATTTAAATTTCCCTCTCTGGGATCCAAAATACTCCAGAAGAAAGTTTGCGCTTAATAAAAATGCTGCATGACCCATTCGATATTTTTATTTCAGATATGCAGAAGATGATGAACAAATGGGTTAAGCCTGAAAGTTTGGAAAAACTGTTTGGAAAGCTGATTTTCGGTTGAGAATGCAAGTCTGGGTTTGGATATGCTTTGTGTCAATCATTTTACAGACCCTATTCCTGCCTCCTAACATCCTTGGGGCGGAGCTTCTTCATTCAAGCATTGGGAATCGTTCTCACCAAACTCGAAGACCTAATCTTGACTAATCATATCTAATGCAGCTTTATCTGACAGTCTGTTGAAGCCCCACCCACTTTCTGCATTTTACAGTTGGAATATTTCGAAGGTACTTGAATGGTTCTCTGATGCTACAGCTGTCTCAGAAACTAAATGGAGATTGTGAAAATGGTCACTAAAAATGGTCAAATGGCCAAAACTTTTGAGCAAAATAAGAATAAATAGGTGTACAATTAAGTGTTAATGCTAGTGATACCATGTGGAACATCTTCAGCAGCAGAAGAAGAAAGCCTCCAAGTGATGGGACTCCAACCAGAAGCAGGACATCAGGATGGAACTGTCAGGTCCAGAGAGCAGAAAGTGTCAGGATCACATTGTTCATGTAGTCACCTGCATACCTTATATACAGCAGGAGAATTAAAAGTGACATCCACTAGAGGGCAGAAGAAAGCCCTAAACTCTTTCTCTTTCTGTTGACTTTAGCATAAAATTGTGTTCTGGTTCGCTTTATAGCTATTGGATGAGCTTTCTTAGCTTCTCTTTAAACCTTTCTGTCATCATTATGATCAAATCGCAAACTATGACCTTGCATTTAAAAGTATTTCATAATCTAAAAGATGGGTTTGTTGTGCATCGGAATACCACCAATAATATGTGTGTCTGTACTGTATGTACTGCATATGAATAAAGAATATGCATGGCAGCCATCTTGTATAGTCACAAGTAAAACAAGTAGAACTACAGCTCTAACCTCCTGGCAGATGCAACCAGCTAAATACTTAAAATACAAAATCTGCTTGTCCTTCATGGTTTCTAAGAGCTGCATGGCATCACTGATTTCCCTCCAGTTTGGCTTCCAGGGATTTTTCTCCAAATTTCTCACCAGCATGAAGGACAAACAGCTTTAGTTTGGTTATGTACCTTCAAAACTTCCAGTGGATATGTTTAGAAGTTCAGATGATATTACAGTTTGCTCTGAGGAAGAGCTTCTTTTTATGGACATAGCATCTAATAGAGAGATGACCATCTCTTTTGAAGGATGGCAATAATTGTGGATCTAGAATGTCCCATCAAGGCTACGTCCCGTTCCGTTGCTAATCATTGAAGGTGTCACAGCTGAACGAATGCTCCAGTATTTAATGGCGGAGCGACGTAAGAACAGAACATCGCCTTCACAGGAGCCGCGATCACTTTCATCTCTTTCTGGCCTTTGTCTTTTCCGTCGTCATCACCTTCTACTTTTTCTTTAAAGGATCAATTCCAAGCCCCTTTATTAAGGCTTGAACGTGTATAATTCAAAGCGCAGCTGACACCCTCGTCACGGCAGCCTGCCAGAGCTCCTAGCTTTTATCCGACGAGCTGTCAGAGGAGAACAGAGCGACGACGCGGGAGCTCCGAGTCACGATGGAGATTAAGGAACACAGTCCTTGTGCAGCAGACTGAGAGACGTTCTGACTTTCACAATGCGCTGTCTGGCTTCATGATAAAGATAAGAGGAATATTTAAAAGAAGGACAGCAGAGGGTAGATGTAGAAGAAGAATTATTTTCTTGGGCCTGGATTCTTGCATAATGGATATTTTTTAAGACATTATAAAAAAAACTTCACAAGTTCTTTCATATCAAGAGTGTTTTTAAAAAATATTGTCCACCTGAAAATTTGAAGATGTTTACTTGAGCACCTGTGTCATGTAAACTCTGTGAACTCTAACTTGCAGGAAACACCGCGGACTACAAACATGGCTGCCATCAACTACCACCCTCAAACACAACCATCCTCTAATCACATGTTAAGGGCATGTCAGTTGTGGGTGTGTTAGTTGAGGGTGTGTTAGTTGGAGGTGTATCAGTCAAGGGTGTGATGGTTGGGGTGTGCTAGTTGGGGGCATGTCGGTTGGGAGGAGTGTGTTAGTTTGGGGACATGATGGTTGGGACGTGTCAGTTAGGAGTCTGTCAATCAAGGGCATAATGGTTGGGCCATGTTAGGTGGGGGGGGGGGGCGTGTCAGTTGGGGGCGTGTCAGTTGGAGGCATGTCAGTTTGAGGCGTGTCAGCTGAGGGTGTGTTAGTTGGGGCTGTGTCAGTCGAGGGCATGATGGTTGGGGGTGTGTTAGTCGAGGGCGTGATGGTTGGGGTGTGTTAGTTGGGGGTGTGTCAGTTGGAGGTGTGTCAGTTGGGCATGTATCAGGGGCATGTCCCTTTGGTGTGTGTTAGTTAGGGGTGTGTCAGTTGGGGCTGTGTTAGTTGGAGGTGTGTTAGTTGGAGGCGTGACAGTTGGGGATGTATCGGGGCATGTCATTCGAGGTGTGTGTCAGTGAGGGATGTGTCAGTTGGGGGTGTGTCAGTGGGGGTGTGTCAGTTGGGGATGTGTCAGTTGGGGATGTGTCAGTTGGGGTGTGTCAGTTGAGGGTGTGTCAGTTGGGGTGTGTCAGTGGGAGGCATGGCAGTGGGGGCGTGTCAGTTGAGGGCGTGTCAGTTGGGGGCGTGTCAGTTGGGGGTGTGTCAGTTGGGGGTGTGTCAGTTGGGGGTGTGTCAGTTGAGGGCGTGTCAGAGGTGTGTTAATTGGGGGTGTGTCAGTTGGTGGTGTGTCTACAGACATATTTATAACTCTAATCATAAATTCCAAACCTCAGAGTAATGATGGTCATAAATGTTGTCCTGATGCATTATTAGCACAGTAAACATGTGCAGGTTTGCATTGTGACATCAGCTTTTAATAATATAATAATATAATTTAATAATCTACATTTTAACGTCTTTTTAACAAGTTTTGTGAGAAGTTTCTTCAGATAAAAAGTCTTCACCTGTACACGTGCGTCAAAAGACACTTTATTTAACGTTATGATTTATAAACAAAGTCAATTTCATCTTTCATTTTCCAGAGAAACACTGACTGAACTCTATTTCTTTTTCTTTTTAACAGCGCATGCTGCTCGCTGCTCCCAGGTGTGAAATCTGCATTGTTGTGGTGCTTTGAACATCGAGACGATCCATCATCCTCACGCAGTGTGACCGAATGATGACATCACACTCCGATAAAGGCCCTTTGACTGGCTCCAAGGTCATCAGTGGGACGACAGAGGCATAATCATCGGCCTCCATCGAACTGTTCGTGCTCGCAGCCTGCACGGCGAGATCGAGAGCGAGAGCGCCGCTAATCTGGGTTTATACTTGACGAGATCCGTCCTGCAAATAAAGATAAAGGAAAAAAAACCCTTAGAGAACAACATGTTCCCTTTCTTACCTGCTCAGACGCAGCCGGACGCTGATGGGATTCCCGTCGAGAGAAAAATCCGCTGGATGTTTTTTTAACTACAGTGTGATTAGATTCTCTCGGGCCATAGCGGGAATTGAATGTAGTCACTTTTAGAATAAGTGGTGTGCGATTTCTTTTCTTTTTAAAAAAGTTTTAGGTTTGTTCATCTGTAAGTAAAGCCGGATTTAACCAGACGACAAAAAAAAGTAATAAGCTTTGATTATGGGCTGCATACTGAATTTGTACCTTCTTTCAAATACGGTATAGGGTTTGTTACCATGACAACAAAAGCAGGTTTATTCAACATTTAAAGATTAGGTCCATTTATATACCATGTTGATTATTTTACTATGAACCCATGCCACGTCTTTACCTATACACTACCACGGTGCTGCTGTTTATTTTTTTCAGAAAATGGTATTTAACGTGTGCATGAATGAATCTTGTTTCTATAGTAACGGCTATTGGCACGTGCTAGATAATCTATGCCTAAAAATGAACAAAAATGTAAATAACGTGGTGACGTTTCGTCTTCTGAGACGTTACAGTAGCATTAATGTAAGGAGTCTCTGGTGTCTCTCTAACCAAGGAACTGACTCACGTAATGTTCTTCAATAAGATTACATGTAACTCTAAACGGATAAAAAGCGCAATGTGTAGCTTATTAATAATTAAAAGAAATTTAATCTGCAGTCATGTTTAAGGGAAAATAATCCACTGGGAGGTTTATTATGTTCATATAATAGCATGTGTTTTTTTGTGTTTTATTCCTTATAGGATCATGACAGCTCTGGAAAACTGTTCTCTGAGACTTTAGCATCCTAAAAAGCCTTTTCTGATGGATAAAATCCCTCTGTTCTCCGTAGAACCTTTAAGGTTTCCCTGGACGAGCAGCCTGAAGAACACATTAGGGTTGGTTTTGGATTAATTAAATCAGTAATATTATTATGAGTGCAGCCTGTAATATGATACTCGACTCTCTTATCTCTATGATAAAGGTTCTGCGTGAGAGAGATAGAAAGAACCTGCTTGATAGAATTTAGTGAGAGAGAGAGAGAGAGAGAGAGAGAGAGAGAGAGAGATAGAGAGAGCTAGAGAGAGTGAATGATTTATTTACATTGACATTATTTACTGTCTAGTGTCAACCAAATGAGGATGATGTTCCCTTCTGAGCCTGGTTCCTCTCAAGGTTTCTTCCTCATATAATCACAGGGAGTTTTTCTTTGCCACTGTCGCTGCAGGCTTGCTCATTAGGGATAAAATAGTTTCATCATTTAATTTAATAATTCTGTTTTTCTCCTTTCTCTGTTTCTCTACTTTTGTAAAGCTGCTTTGAGACAATGTCCATTGTAAACTATACACTATACAAATAAATTGAATTGAATTGAATTGAATTGAATTGAATTGAGTGAGTGAGTGAGTGAGTGAGTGAGTGAGTGAGTGAGTGAGTGAGTGAGTGAGTGAGTGAGTGAGTGAGTGAGTGAGTGAGTGAGTGAGTGAGTGAGTGAGTGAGTGAGTGAGTGAGTGAGTGAGTGAGTTAGAGAAAGACAGAGAGAGTGAGTGATTGAGTGAGTTAGAGAGTGAGTGAGTGAGAGAGAGAGTGAGTAATTGAGTGAGTGAGTGAGTGAGTGAGTGAGTGAGAGACAGAGAGAGTGATTGACTGAGTGAGTTAGAGAGTGAGTGAGTGAGAGAGAGACAGAGAGAGTGAGTAATTGAGTGAGTGAGTGAGTGAGTGAGTGAGTGAGTGAGTGAGTGAGTGAGTGAGTGAGTTAGAGAAAGACAGAGAGAGTGAGTGATTGAGTGAGTTAGAGAGTGAGTGAGTGAGAGAGTGAGTGAGTGAGTGAGTGAGTGAGTGAGTGAGTGAGTGAGTGAGTGAGTGAGAGACAGAGAGAGTGATTGACTGAGTGAGTTAGAGAGTGAGTGAGTGAGAGAGAGACAGAGAGAGTGAGTAATTGAGTGAGTGATTGAGTGAGTGAGTGTGTGAGTGAGTGAGTGAGAGAGAGACAGAGAGAGAGACAGAGAGAGTGAGTGATTGAGTGAGTGAGTGAGTGAGAGAGAGACAGAGAGAGTGAGTGTGTGAGTGAGTGAGTGAGTGAGTGAGTGTGAGAGACAGAGAGAGTGAGTGATTGAGTGTGTGAGTGAGTGAGAGATTGTGTGTGTGTGTGTAAGAGAGAGAGAGAGAGAGTGAGAGAGTGAGAGAGTGAGAGAGTGAGAGAGTGAGTGAGAGAGTGAGTGAGAGAGTGAGAGAGTGAGTGAGTGAGTGAGAGAGTGAGAGAGTGAGAGAGTGAGTGAGAGAGTGAGAGAGTGAGAGAGTGAGAGAGTGAGTGAGAGAGTGAGAGAGTGAGTGAGTGAGAGAGTGAGAGAGTGAGAGAGTGAGTGAGAGAGTGAGAGAGTGAGAGAGTGAGAGAGTGAGTGAGAGAGTGAGAGAGTGAGAGAGTGAGAGAGTGAGAGAGTGAGTGAGTGAGAGAGAGAGAGAGCAGGACAATACATTCACTTCATCACACCACGCTGCTGTTGAGTGTTTTCCTCTAACAAAACGCCTGAAGTGTTTTATTCCTTACAGAATATTTCAGAAAGGTTTCTCTCTCTCTCTCTCTCTCTCTCTCTCTCTCTCTCTCTCTCTCTCTCTCCGCCTACACGGGTATAAAAATAAGCACAGACAAGCTGTTGGAGTAGATGCTAGGTGCTTAGCACTTCTTTATAAGAAAATCGTGCCATTTTCAAAAGGAGTTACTAGAACGCTCCATATGGCACCTTGGAAAAGTGCACACGCCGCTGTAAAAATGGCGCACGCCACTCCACGGCATGTGGCGGCGAGGAACGAATCGATACAGAGCCACTCTCTCACTCAGGGAGCACTTGATGAAGTATCTTGTTATCCAGTCAAAGTGCTGACTCCTGGTTTCTTGAGTGAAGAGCTCGACATGAGGGGTTTCTCTCTCTCTCTCTCTCTCTCTCTCTCCTACCCTGGGTGTTCCTTCCCACTCATTCTTGCTCCACGCCATAAATCAAATCCGGCTCTTTTTAAAAAGCTGAAGATTGCTCCTGTGTAAACACGACGGGCCTCGAAAGCCTGCCTCCGCATCACATTCCTGTTTGTTCATTAAATATTAACCCGGCCATGCCGCCCCGTGCCGCCCCGTGCCGTGCAGCTCCCTCCTGAAATAGATTCTCATTTTGTGGAAGCGTTTGTTTGGCCGCTCTCGGCCCGCGCTGAAGGGCATTACTGATATAATCGGATCTCACCACGTCGCCTGGAGAGAGAACTTTTTTTAATCACTTTCTGGCTCGCTCTGCTGACTCGGAAGCTCGGGTTTCTCGCAGTTGAATGAAAGAAAAAAATCAACAAATCACAAAAAATACACAACTTCCTAATTATTCATTTATGATGCTTGAATTCTGGAGTCTGTTCAAAGGGGTACATCGAGGTTGGAATACGTCAGCGTTTCTATGGTAACCTTTTCGTTCACAGCACTCACAGGGCAGAACATGATCTGAGTAAAGCAAATGATGACCGTCGTGATATTTGACAAACCGACACAGAATCATAATCCGTGATGAAAAGATGTAAAGAGACATTTATTTAATATTAAACATTTATAGAAAGGAGTCTCCAGCATCAGGACCATGTGGTTAATATGCTTGTCTAAGCTTTCCAGGGTTTAGGACTCCACCCTTTGTGGGCGGAGTTTGTATGTTAAATTGTCTTTACTTGTCACATATACATTACTGCACAGTGAAATTCTTTCTTCACATATCCCATCTTTGGGGGTTGGGGTCAGAGCACGAGGTCAGCCATGATACAGTGCCCCTGGAGCAGTTGCTCAAGGGTCCAACGGCGGCAGATTGGCGGTGCTGGGGCTTGAACCCCGATTTTCCGGTCATCAACCCAGAGCCTTAACCATTTAAGCCACTGCCACCCCATTCTACCTGTGCTGCGGGGGTTTCAAAGACATGTACTGTAGGATGATTGACCTCTCTGAGTGGTCTGTAGTGTTGTGATTGTGTGTTGTGATGTTTTGGGCCCATGTTCAGTCCCCTGGGATAGACTCCAGGTTCCAGAGAGCTTGTGTAGGAAACGTCTGGATGGGTGGATGGATGGATGGATGGATGGTTTGGTGGATAGATAGATAGATAGATGGTGGATGGGTGGGTGGATGGGTGGATGGTTTGGTGGATGAAGGTATGGGTGGATGGATGAATGGATGAATGGGTGGGTGGATGGATGAATGGATGAATGGATGGGTGGGTGGTTTAGTGTATGTATGTATGTATGTATGAATGGATAGATAGATAGATGTATGTATGTATGTATGTATGTATTGATGGATGAATGGATAGATGGATGGATAGATGGGTGGGGGGATGGGTGGGTGGATGGATGGGTTGATTGATTGTTGAGTTGATGGATGGATAAATGGATGGATGGATGGATGGATGGGTTGATGGATGGGTTTCTTGGCAACATGACAAGCTATGATTTTCTGTCTCAAAGAAATTCAAGAGAAAATAAACAAAGACAAGCTTGTGAAGAAACAAATGCTGTATCATTAGTGAGAACATTTTATTTTGTGAAGGTACTAATAAAATTAACTAGAAAAAAATACACAATATAAAAATTGTAATCCCAGAAACTCCACTTTATCACGCCATCTTTTCCTATAACAGCACCACATGGAGTGTTTGATTCTTTCATTATTCTCTGAGATCCTCCATGCAGTCATTCAGCCACGTTTCTGATTAGATTTTCTGATAATATTTGTTGATGTTTCATCTAATCCAGTGAGTGAGTGCATTTCATGTGCAGATCATCTTTTAATGAGTTTTAGATAACATTTCTAACAGAGAGCTCTGCTGATCTGATCTGATCTGATCTGATGGATGGATGAATGAATGGATGGATGGATGGATGGATGGATGGATGGATGGATGGATGGATGGATGGATGGATGGATGGATGGATGGATGGATGGATGGATGGATGGGAGGGTGGAGGGTGGTGGGTGTTTGAGTGGGTGGATGGGTTGGGAGGGATGGATGGGGCGGATGGATGGACGGATGGGGCGGATGGGGCGGATGGATGGATGGATGGGGCGGATGGATGGATGGATGGATGGATGGATGGGGCGGATGGATGGATGGATGGATGGATGGATGGGGTAGATGGATGGTTGAAATGACAATAAAAGTTTCTTGTCACTTCCATGTTCTCCAATTTGTCTTAAAATGACTCCGTTAGGATTCCAGCGGCTCTAAATGATCCCAACATGGTCTGAAGTAGCTGTTTGTGGCTTTTGCTATTCGAATGCTTCAGACGCCATTATCACTTTGTTCAGATTTGCATTGAGCAATAAGTGGCATTTCTTGTTATTTTTGTATTTTTTTTCCAGCTTTATCTTTTATCTTAACCCATGAAGGTTTAATAGTCAGCTAATTTAACTAAGACAGATTGGAGTAGATAAACCTGCAGGAACAATGCATGCTAGGTGAGGTAGCAGTGGCTAAAAAAACATTAAAATAAGAAAGAAAGAATTCATTAAGACAAAAAAAAAGCAGAAGCTTGGTGCTAACTGTAGAATCCCCTGGTTTGTTGTGATATCTCGATAAAAATGTAATCCTGTCCAAATAAGGCTTTTATACAAACACAGCTGTCTGAACACCAGAGCATTTTATAAATAAAGCCTTGTCTTTATCAATTTTATCAGTTCTTTTGATCAGATTGTTTTTTTTAAATTTCATATCCTGTACATCTGCTTCGCTCCGCAGTGCGTTGGCTTTAACATCCCCTTAGTCACATGTCTGCTGGGTTTAATTGCATTATGGGAATGGCATATATATAACAATTTGTTTTAATTTGTTTCCATCTCTGAATAATTAACACGCTCCTGTTTACTCACTCGCTAATACACTGACGTAAAAAGGCTATAGCTTTCCACAGAGCTTCAGCAATGACATAAAGAGCTTCAGGAAGCTTGAAAAGCTGCATTCAGCTCATCAGCTCAAGCTCATCACATGATATTTATTCATCCTCTGTTCTCATTAACATGTACGACGTGACGTGTTGGAGAAAGTGGAGAAAATTCTGGCAGTCTGTAGGAAAGACTTAAAGACTCACATGTCCGTCGTGAAAATTCGAGGTGATACATTAAATTTTGTGACCTACTCAAATCAGCCGAAAGTCACTGAGGTCACTGAAGCTCTTGGCTTGTATGTGTTTGATTTTATACGTTCACTGATTGGATCGTTAGCATGATTTAAATTTCCGTTCCAGGTTGTAACAGTAAAACTTGTAGGAATGTGAACGGTTTAGTGTTGAAGGGGTGAATACTTATACACGGTGTCAGTATTACAGTATACTTTTGAGAACACTGTGATTTTGCTGTGTTGCTGAACTCAAAACGTTCACCAGTAGAAGCTCCACTTGTAGAATAAGCTGCAAATGCTGCTGGTGTTTTTGTCCGAACCTTTCGAGAATTGCAACTCGGCCCAAACTTGTTACACCATGTGCTGTAATAGCCACCCTCAAAGCACCGAGGACATTCATCACCTCTCGCACGACCTTCTCCCTCCACCCTGCCTACACAGACACCCCTCCTAGCTCCTAGCTCAATTAGGCGCTCTGTGCTGTCCTCGGATGAAAGCCGATGCCGGACTCCCTTCGGCTTCTCCCTCCTCGCTCCTCCTGTTATTTCTCTACATGCTCGGCTGACTTCGTCCCTTATTAGAGCTTCGGCTTTGGACCTCGGCAGGTCACCGGACTCTCGACTGGGGTTTGGTTTCTACTTGTTCAAAGCGTCAGAGAGAAAAGACAAAGCGCTTAATGGGCAGCACACGGGTGTTCACACACTTCCAATTATCGCCGAGGTTTATTCCTCCTCGAGAAGGAATCATCAGATTTCCAGATGTTTATCCAGATGAGAAAACGATAATCAATAATTTAGCTCAGATTCACTGACGTTCCTTCATCATTACAGTTAAACATAAACAGTATTCCAGTCCTCACCCAGGGTCACGAGCTGTGTGTAGAGACGAGTAACGATGGGAGAAATGAGGTTCCTCTGGGCGTTTTGTCCGTGACAGGGTGAGGAGCTCAGCAATCCGAGAAGTAAAGCCGCTGCTCCTTCCAATTAAGATGATTTGGGTTCCCTGTAGATAGAGATGGAGAAGATAATAGGCATGTTACACTGGAAGAAGACCTCAGATCATACCTCGGATCAGACCCAGGACCTGCTGGAAAGTTTATGGCTCACTGTTGGTAATGTTTAGGGTTCCCCAAGGAGGAGCTGGAATCTGTGACTGGGGGTAGATAGACAGACAGACAGACATACAGACAGACACCAGAGGCATTAAGGTCAAGGAGTCAATTGTAAGCCAAATGAGTCGACTCTCTGACCCAATTGCCCTGATAGCTAGATAGAAGTGTCCAAACTTCAGCTTCTTTCTTCAAGTAATTAATTAACTATAAAAGTACAGCAGCACTACCTATAAAATCAACAGAGATCCTTCATCAATTGCGTTCTGCTGTTTAATGTTTTTATTCACTTTATGAAGCTGCTGTAAACTTTAGGTTTATATATTACATCGTAATAAAAACGTTTGTCTCCTGTTGGAGCTTTAATGTTACCCAGTTCACTTGTATTTCAATAATTTGCCTCATAAACCGAACATTTAATAACTGAAAATAACTCAGATCAGATTCTGACATGGAGGAAAGATTTAATTTCTGCTAATTTACCGTTAACTACAGAGGCTGTGTCCATTAAATTCACTGACATGCCCCCAAATGACACACCCCCAAATGGCATGACTGCAAATTACATACCCCCAAATAACCTTCCCCTCAACTGACAGGCCCCCAAATAACAAGTGACACTCCCCCAACTGACACTCCCACAAACTGACACGCCCCCTAGCTGAGATGCACCCAATGACATGTCCCCAAATGACACACCCCCAACTAAAATGCCCCCAAATGCCACATCCTTAATTAACACTCCCCCCAAATGGCACACCCCCAAATGACAATATCCAAAATGACATGCCCCCAAATTAATCTACCCCAACTGACACTTCCATGACACACCCCGAAATGACACTCCCTCACATGGCACACCCCCAACTGAGACACCCAAAAGATGACACAACTCCAACTGACACACCCTAAAAAGACACCCCCCTAGCTGACATGCCCCCAAATGCTGCATCCCTAAGTGACTCTACCCTAACTGACACTCCCACCTGACAGGCCCCCAAATGGCACACCCACAACTGACACTCCCCCAAAAGACATGCCCACAAATAACAAATCTCCAGCTGACACACTCCTATAACAAAAACTCTTAGCTGCAATAAATTCGTAATTACGACTTCGTGGTGGCGTTCTTGTGCATTCAATTCGTAAATATGATCTTTCTGTTCAACACGACTCCTCAAGGCACCTTCTCTTATTCCTCCTGACATCACACCCTGCTCTTCAGCTCAGCTCTGAATACAGAGAAGGTCACGTCTTCTTTAATTATCCAGCTATTATTCTTTTATCGCTTTGCTCCAAACTCTGAGACCACAAGCACACAAAATGCTTCTGTTTTGCATTCTTTAATAATTTAATAAAGAAAAACTTCCTTACAACCTGATAAAAAAAATAAAACCTTAGACATCTTTAGAGGAATTTTAGAATTTTTTATTTCCTTTAGCCTGTATGAACTCCACAAGGTACATCAAACTTAAGCATTATATATTAAATCCATCGGAACATCTGAATCCATCCATAAGAGACTCCGACTGTGAGAAAAAGCGAAACTCTGACCTCTGACCTTTTGTACAACGTAATTAATGTAGTCAATAAAGTACATTTACATTAAAATAAAGTGCATTTATAACACTTTTTATGTTACATTTTATTTTACTTTTTTTTTATGTGCACTGAACATCATTTGTAAGAATTCCAAACTTCCATTGCAATCCTTTTTTTGTTGCTTTTTTCACCCATGGGGATTGGGGATGCAAACCTTTGCACTCGAGCAAGGCTGATCAAATAAGTTTTTATTGAGATTCTGATATGTTTCCTTATAAATCCTGACTAAGACTCACTTTGCTAGAAAGAGTTACATAAGTGGTAATGCAATAGTTAGACATTAGAAGAGAAAAAAAATCATAATAAAAAGAATTGACAAAACACAAGAATAATTGCTCAAATGATGTAAAAAAAATAATTAAATAATTTTTAAAAACCTAATGCCATTATTATACTGATTCTATTTATTTATTTATTTATCTATTTATTTATTTATTTATTATTTATTATTTATTTATTTATTTGTTTGTTTATTTAAATTCTGTTCCAGCTGTCTTTTTTAAAATAAATATCTAACTTGGACTATTTTGTGATAGGAAAATATCAGCGAGAATCAAGGGGAAGGTGTACAGGACAGTGGTGAGACCGGCCATGCTGTATGGTTTAGAGACAGTGTCACTGAGGAAGAGACAGGAGTCAGAGCTAGAGGTAGCAGAGCTGAAGATGTTGAGGTTCTCTTTGGGAGTGACAAGATTGGACAGGATTAGGAACCAGTACATCAGAGGGACAGCTCATGTTGGACGTCTGGGGGACAAAGTTAGGGAGGCCAGATTAAGATGGTTTGGACATGTTCAGAGGAGGGAGAGTGAGTATATTGGTAGGAGAATGTTGGACATGGAGCTGCCAGGCAGGAGGCAAAGAGGAAGGCCAAAGAGGAGGTATATGGATGGAATAAATGAGGATATGAAGCTAGTGGGTGCAAGTGTTGAGGATGCAGAAGATAGGGATAGGTGGAGAGAGATGATTCGCTGTGGCGACCCCTGAAGGGAAAAGCCGGAAGAAGAAGAAGAAGAAGAAGAAGATCTAACTTGGACTATTTCATTACAGCTTATGTAACTCTTATGATCCATCACAGTGGGGGAAAATGCTGTAAACAATAAGAAAATAATCTGAAAATAATCACTGTTAAAACCCAGACGTGGATTATTTTCCATCAGCAGGACGTGCTTTTTCTTTTACCAAGCATATATTTTCTCAGCATTTGTATTGAATAAAGAATGACACGTCCTACTTTTCGTGTATTTCTCGTTATAATTAACGTCGTGGGACGTCTACAGAACGAGGACAGGGCTCTGGGTTTTCCGTTTCGGCCGCAGCGTGAGAGTGCTCCAGGACTGCGGGTGGCGCTGTTGAAATTTCCTGATGATTTCAGTAACAACAGGAAGAAGAAGGTTTCGATTGGAATGGAGTGAATGATTTAGCCACGCCCACTTTACATCGACCAATCACAGGCCGGGTCGCTTCGTTCCCGTGTGTGACACATAATTACTTCAGATTTTCTTCTAGTTCCTTTTCTCAGTTATGTTACAGCTATAAACACTTGTTTCCTCTTTTTCTCTCTCACACACCGAAAGACACAAAGATTTGCAGCTTGTCATATTCTAGACTTCCTGTCAAAAAAACTTCCTGCTGTCACGAACGCTGACGTTTTCCCTAAACGTTAAACAAACGTCTCCTTACGGAAAACCTTCACCGTATCTCTGATTGCACACGGACCGAGAAAACCGAGAATGGAGGATTCAGCAGAAATGTTGTTATATAACTGTGTGTGTGTGTGTAGAGCCTATAGCAGTCACTTCAGACTCCAGTAGCCATATTTGCTATTTAGAGAAACCACAGCCACCATGTACACACACACACACTCACATATACATACATAACCATATTGCATTAGCCTCATGTGAGAGGATCACAGGCTCACGCTATTGGTCGTTGCCATAACAATAGGGGCGGGGAGGCAAGCGGAGGTGGAGACTGAGTCTGATTATAAAATCCTTCACAGAGACACATTTGCTTCCTGTATTTTTTTCTTTCATATTTTCAGTTGTTGCTGGGTTTTTTCCTCCATCTCTCTCTCTCTCTCTCTCTCTCTCTCTCTCTCTCTCTCTCTCTCAGCGGTGGGGGGGGGGAGGAGGGCCTCTCATGAGAAGCAGCAGAAGAGAAGGCAGTACAGGAGCAGCCTGTGAAGACGGGGACAGACTCTGAGTGTGTGTGTGTCCATCTCCAACACACACACACACACACACACACACACACATACATCCTCCAGTTGTGGATTTATTAGTGTTGCCAAAGAAGCTGGAGGGCCTGGTGTCGTCCTCGTCCTCAGCAGCAGCAGCAGCAGCGTCAGGGACACACACGCTCCTCGTCCACTCCTGTGAGTATAACCTGCAGTGCCACAAAACATACGAGCTGGGATTTTCGGAAACAGGAACTTGTTGCTTTGATTTACAGGCTAGTCACGCTCCAGAGTGCCAGGCTGGAAGAGGTCACAGAGTGTGTGTGTGTGTGTGTGTGTGTGTGTGCGCAGATCATTGACTAATTCATTTATCTCTTGAGGCGTTAAAATGCTTTACGACGCATCAGGATGCAACATTTTTGGGAACTTTGCTACTTCTTTGGAGTGTTTGTTATTTTCTGTCTCTCTCTCTCTCTCTCTCTCTCACTCACACACACACACACACACACACACACACACACACCCCACATCAATGTTGTATTTTAATACCACACGCACACACTGCTGAAGAGATGACTGCTTCTCCCAAGGGAAAGTGATTATTATTGTTGTTGTTGTTGTTGTTGTTGTTGTTGTTATTTGTTACTCTTCAAGTTTGTTCTGTTGAAGTTGAATCCAAAACTGACTCAAAAACGTTCACGTGGAGTTTGTGTCTCTCTCTCTCTCTCTCTCTCTCTCTCTCTCTCTCTCTCTCTCTCAGTGGAAAATACAGGAATTTAAAAATAAATAAAAAAAATTGCTCTCATAAAAAAGGTGAAATAGTATCATGCATATTTGAATAATTAACCAAATATTTGCATAATATTTAAATAAAGGGCTGTGGAAGTTAACATTTTATTATTATTATTATTATTATTATTATTATTATTATGCTTGAGAAGTTTGAGAACCCCTACTATAGATTACACAAGATGTGAGTCAAACAACAGCAAACAAACAAACAAGTCACTAATCAGGATATCACAACCTTCTCTGAACTCTATTTTTCTGAAAACACACACACACTTGTCTTACTGGCCTTATGAGGACATTGTGCTGACCTCAAAAATGAAAATGAAAACTTTCGCTTTTGTCTTTTTGCCTTGAGAAGTTTTCCTCATGAACACAAGCCCAGAGTCAGGAACCAAGTAAAACCGTACCGTAACGTCCCCAGTAGGTGATCAATACCCTTCTCTGTACACACACATCATGTTAATGTGATGTAAATCCGGTGGAATGGGATTACAATAACACCGCGATTAATAAAGGATATTATTCAGACTGCTGAGTTTCACTGAAGTTCCTTCACGAGCACTCTGAGAGCTGATTAAAAAAGAAGAAAAAGCTAGGAATAAAGAGCTGCTTTGACTAGCTAGCTAGCCTGATTTCAGAGTCCTGACCTACGCACCAAACCTCTCACGTCTCGCAGGAAGAAAGAGTCGGAGAAAGAGGGAAAAATTGCAAAACTGAAAAATGGCTACGCTTAAACGAGCATACAAGCACGTGACGAGACGACTTGCTATGATTCCTGATATTTCTGTCTATTAAAGTGAAATTTAAATAAATAAATAAAAAAGAGGGGGAAAAAAAAGAAAAACGGCTTCGAAGATTAAAATAAAAATCAAACAATTGTAAAAAATAAATAAATAAATAAAAGGGAATGGTTCAGTAAGATATAAAATATTTTTTACTTTTTTTATATAAAAAATATTTTATATATATATATATATATATATATATATATATATATATATATATATATATATATATATATATATATAAAAATTATGTATCAGTAAGATATAAAATTTAAAAGTATGAAATTGAAATTTTTTTTTAAAAAGGATCTAATCAGTGAGATAAAAAAAGGAACACGAAGATACAAAATATAAAAATCTTTAAAAAAAAAAAGATATAATCAATAAGATATAAAAAGTAGAAATTATAAAAATATATAAAAGATATTTAAAAAGGAAAAATAGCAATCAATTATATCTCAGTAGAAATGAATATTTTGTATAAAGTCCATATCGTGATATGAGCTTTCAATAAAATCGAACTCTACAGTAAATAACATTTAAGGTGTAGAACCCTTCCTCGAGTCTTTTCTGCTCCTCAGCTATTCAGTCGCTCCAGGAGTTTTTTTTTCATTTGTGAAACACAAAAATGCTGGATTTTGCGACTTTTTAAAAAAAAATTGTGATGCGATTCACACTGTTTTTTGTGCGTCTTGTGTTTTTTTTTGTGCTGTACTTTCCAGCACAGGACTGGTGTAGACCTGTAATGACTTTCTCATTAAAAAGGCGTTTGGCTGAAAGTGTGATGAAAGTTGCGTTGATGTCACGTGACAGGACGGAGTGAATCTGCGGAAGATCAATCTGCGGCCATTTTGGAAAAGCGTCGCAAGAACGGAAAAACATACAATTTTGGCGGAGCGAGTGAAGAAAAAGAGTGGAACATAGCAGAGGTGTTTGTGATCTGCAGATTTCACACACTGTGTAATTAAAGTATTTAAAAAAAATCAAGCAGGTTCGCTGAATAAAAAGTGATGAACTATTAGCATTCCCATCGATTCTTCGGAATATCGAACCGATTCTCTTTCTCAGCCGTAGTTATTTTTTTATCCCGGTTCCTCTGGTGAACATTACACGAGCCGAAATGGTTTCTTTTTCGTCTCTAATATTTGCTTCTAGCTTCGCCGTGACTCATAATAATTCACCTTGACGTCTGAGCTGGTGCCTCTGGAGAAGGTGATTGCTGATAATTGCCCAGTTGAGTTTCATTGAACGGAGACAAATAAGAGGCATTATTGCTTATTGGAGTCAAATTGGAGTGTGGAAGAAATTACCTCAGAGAGATGAAATGGGCAAATAAGAGGAGGAAAAAAAAAGAAAAAGAGAGCATGGCTTCTGAGGGTGAGCTTCAGAGTCAATTAATGAGATCGGGTCTGGAAAAGCACGACCCTGTGAAGAGCAGAAGCTGGAGTTTGGTGGATCTTAAACATCGCAGTAGGAACTGAAAAGTCAGAGGAGGTTTGATGAAGTAATATTGAAGAAAGTTTTCACCTCTGGAGCCAAATCAGTCCGATATCAGAAAAGCAATAACCGACACGGTCTGGGTTCTGGAGCGCCGGGGGAGTAATGAGGGATATTTCCCTAAAATGGCATTTTGGAACTGTTTAATGGAGACTAGAGACAGTGTGACAGCCATCCTTTGACTTGAGTGTGAAAGTTTGTGCCCCCTTTCAGGACAGAACCGAATTCACGCTACACAGGAAACCCTGTTTTCTTTTTTTTCTCGAAGGTTCAAAAAATTCCCATTACACATTTTAATACTCCGCTAACACAGCTTTTTATTCTTTTTTTTATTCTACCCAAGAAGTAAATTTGGACCACAGTGGATCTTATTAACTTCCTGCTTTTATTAAAAAAAAAGCAGTTTAGATGAACCTCTGATAGGGATAGGATTGAATTTAATATCCCATAATCACACCGATAGCAGTTCATCTAAACCTTAGAAAATAAATAAACAAACAAAATACAATCAGCGATATTTCCAGACAGATACTATGAGAAGCACGGATTTATTTCCTGTACTGTTACAAGCGCAAAACTGTTCAAATCATGGAGATATTCACACAGACAAAATGAAAATCTCCTTTTTTTTTTTTTTTTTTTTGGAATGTGATATAAATATTCTCTAATAACTTCCTGACTTATTAAGCCCTGACTCACTCACTCACTTCCTTCCTTCCTTCCTTCCTTCCTTCCTTTCTGAGATGGCTTCATCAAATCTCTCTCTCTCTCTCTCTCTCTCTCTCTCTCTCTCCTTGACATTTCTAATAGCTTCTTCTGAAATGGCATTTTCAGATCTGGAGGCTCAGTAGCTCGTGAGTGAAAAGAAACGGCTTGAAAAAATGGCTCGAACCATGTCTGGTAGGTGTTTACGCGTTTTGGGTTGTGGTCATGTAGGATTGTTTGACCACTTTGTTTCATCAGGGTCAGCTTGCCAACACCGTCCTACCACAGCTACGTGTGCTGAATCCCATGAAAGTGAGCACTCTGCCCTCTTCCACATACATGATCCCACACTTTTACACAGTGTTTGCAGTGTGATTGACAGGCGAGAGAAAGCGTAAGCCCCTCCCACTTAGAGGCTCACTTGCTTTCCTGGACATAGACAGCGAGGCATTATCAGGATTTTTGCACTCGCTCTTTTTATGGAAATAAGGTCACGCTAAACCAACATGGTGATCACAGTGGATGTGCAGGTCAGCGGTGGAGAGTGGCTCTCAGCTCGTCCTCTTCGCTCTCCACATTTTGCTAATGCCACTGTTCACGGACCTGTGAGCTAATGGCCCCTTTTTACCAAGTGCACAATGCTCAGGACACACCGCTATTATCAGCTCTGATTGACATTCAATACAAACCCACACCGTGTTTGGTTTGGACAGGTGTACTCGTCTATCTGTGTGCGTGTGTGTGTGTGTGTGCTCAGAATTGGGGAAGTGGATTTATTTTCCCGTGGTGGAGATGACATAAATCATCACTAGTCGATAAACGCTCGGTCAATAGAAAAAAGCAGGAGAGTGGTGTTTGCAGCTTTCAATTGAGGATGTAGAGCATTTATTGTCTAAAAAAAGCACTGTACAAATAAAATATACACAGGTTAATACACCGATCAGGCATAACATTATGACCACACAAATATTGTGTCTGCCAAAACAGCCCTGACCCGTCATGCACTGTGTATTCTGACACCTTTCTATCAGAACCAGGATTAACTTCTTCAGCAGTTTGAGCAACAGTAGCTCATCTGTTGGATCGGACCACACGGGCCAGCCTTCGCTCCCCATGTGCATCAGTGAGTCTTGGCCGTCCATGACCCTGTCGCTGGTTCACCACTGTTCCTTCCTTGGACCACTTTTGATAGATACTGACCACTGCATACCGGGAACACCCCACAAGAGCTGCAGTTTTGGAGATGTTCTGATCCAGTGGTCTAGCCATCACAATTTGGCCCGATTTTGGATCGGATCACACGGGCCAGCCTTCACTCCCCACGTGCATCAGCGAGCCTTGGCCGTCCATGACCCTGTCGCTTGCTGCCTGTATCCCACCACTAACAGGTGCCATGATGAGGAGATAATCAGTCTTATTCACTTCACTTCTCACTGCTCAGAATGTTATGCCTGATCGGTGTATAATCGCATTGCTATTGAATATATTTTTAACTCCATTCAATCTAATGCCATCGTTTCCACAGCCACAGCTTATTCACAAGGGTTTGTACAATGGATGCTTTTTGTGTATTTGTGAAATTGTAATGTTTTCTGTACGGAGATGTTTGTTTCACGTTTATGGAAGGAGTCTCCAGTGTCAGCGCTAGGCAGTCAGAGGTAAAAGCTCCAGCTTTATCTGACATCTTTAAAACGGAGGGATTTTATCGAGGAACTTCACGGCTGTTCTGTGACATTAACTATAACTATAACTGGATAAAAAGTACGAGGTGTCACCTTTTAAGAAATAAAAACTTTTTTCATAAAAACAGCTGCTGGGAAAAAAAAAGTACATAATCACTATTATTACCACAGACCAAAGAGGAAACGATGAGGAAATAAATCGGGAAAACTAAATCTTTAGAACTTTGTGACTTTAAATGAGCCACATTTTTAATGAAGTTCATTAATTGACTCAGACATCTTTTTATTTAATATAAAACTCATTGTGAGAGGTGAAGTGAATAAGACTGATGATCTCCTCATCATGGCACCTGTTAGTGGGTGGGATATATTAGGCAGCAAGTGAACATTTTGTCCTCAAAGTTGATGTGTTAGAAGCAGGAAAAATGGACAAGCGTAAGGATTTGAGAGAGTTTGATGAAGGGCCAAATTGTGATGGCTAGACCACTGGATCAGAACATCTCCAAAACTGCAGCTCTTGTGGGGTGTTCCCGGTCTGCAGTGGTCAGTATCTATCAAAAGTGGTCCAAGGAAGGAACAGTGGTGAACCAGCGACAGGGTCATGGACGGCCAAGACTCACTGATGCACATGGGGAGTGAAGGCTGGCCCGTGTGGTCCGGTCCAACAGATGAGCTACTGTTGCTCAAATTGCTGAAGAAGTTAATGCTGGTTCTGATAGAAAGGTGTCAGAATACACAGTGCATGACGGGTCAGGGCTGTTTTGGCAGCAAAAGGGGGACCAACACAATATTAGGCAGGTGGTCATAATGTTATGCCTGATCGGTGTATATTTATAATTAGAGTAATTGTCCATTAGATTAAATCTAGATTGAAAAAGAATTATTTCTATCCACTTATTTATTCCTGAAATTTGTCTGTTTAAAGACTTTTCTATCAGTTAATAGAAACAAATGTCCTAAGTGATCCTTCAGCTACTTCATATGTTTGAGCGTCTGATCAATTTATTGGTCTTACATCCTTGTATCAATAGACACAAATCTCGGATCAGAGGAAACCGAGAGATGGAAATGGAACAGAAGGGAAAAGAAAGTGCTGACTCAACTGGAGGGAAAATCAGGAAAGGGATGAAACATCTGGATGTAGATGGGATCAAAGGATCTCTGCTTAATCCTTTTGTTTACTCTTTCACGGTGGTGGGAATTCTGACACATGGAATTGAGCTGAGATAAAATGGTGTTTTTATTTATTTGTATTAGAATGACGAGCAAAAATTTCAGAGAACTTTTCACCAAACCTTTCTCGATCTGCAGATTCGTTACTAATCTTAGTTCTCTAATGTTCTCTGAGGTTTTTCATAGAGCTAAAGTACAAATACAGCGGAGAGGAGTGTGCCGGTTTTGCTTGTTTAGCCGGGGAGAGGTTATGACGTACGGTTAGTCAGGTGTGGAGATATTAAACATACACGAGCTGGTGATATTTCTGGTCTACGTAAGAAGCAACTGTACACAAAAACATGATCTGCCAGAGCGTCTGAGAGATGATTGTGTTATTGAGCTCCTCCGATTTCATTGTTTATTCTTTATTTAGTTATCATTTATTGTATCAGTGCCTGGCAGGATGTAGCTGTACAACAATGGAGTGCACGAACTTCCTGATTTTTACACATGGGGCTTGTCGACACGTCGACATTGTTATCATAATAGAAAAAAATAGTGTAGTAAATTATTCATAAAATAATCCAAAGCTGGGGGGCACGTTGGCTTAGTGGTTAGCACGTTTGCCTCACACCTCCAGGGTTGGGGGTTCGATTCCCGCCTCTGCCGTGTGTGTGTGGAGTTTGCATGTTCTCCCTGTGCCTTGGGGGTTTCCTCCGGGTGCTCCGGTTTCCTCCCCTGGTCCAAAGACATGCCTGGTAGGTTGATTGGCATCTCTAAATTGTCCGTAGTGTGTGATTGCATGAGTGAATGAGAGTGTGTGTGTGCCCTGTGATGGGTTGGTACTCCGTCCAGGGTGTATCCTGCCTTGATGCCCAATGACACCTGAGATAGGCACAGGCTCCCCGTGACCCGAGAGCAGATCGGATAAGCGGTAGACAATGAATGAATGAATAATCCAAAGCTCTGATTTTTAGAGCAGGCACGTGAACTAAATCTGGAATCATTAATATAACAAATATACATAAAATATTATGTCAAACAATTGCTGAATTGTCGAATTTGATTGGCCAAGACGTCTGCATGGCTGGATCACTCTGTAACATGATGGTGTTCGTGTGTTTACGAGTTCTGAAGTCGTAATTACGACATCCGGTGTGCTCGAGTCACTTCAGTCAGTGAACCTTCTTTTAATTGATTACAAAAAATACAGCAACAATTTTTTTTAACTGTACTTCTAAAGAATGAGGAACAACAAACACATCAGGTGCAGTTTGCCTTTCTATTAAGTTTTTAATCAGTTCATGAAGCTGCTGTAAACTTTATTGTTACATATGGCATCGTAATCAAACAGTTTCTCTCATTTAATTTACCGTCAACTATCCACTGCACTTCTTGACATGCCCACCCCAATGGACACGCCCCTAACCCGGAAACTCTGAGCTTGAAGAAACTCATAAACACGATACTGTGGTGGTGTTCTTGTGTGTTCAACTTGTAAACATGATCTTTCTGACATGACTTGAACGCATCATAACGTCCTCTTCTTCCGGACGTCACACCTCGGCCATTCAAGCCTATTGCAAGTTATTATTTTCTCTCGTAATTACGACTTTCTGGCTTTGTTCACCTCGTAAATACGATCTTCCTGGCATGCTGTTTATGCATTAAAAAAAAAACTTCCTTTCAAATAATTTTATAAAAATATACAGATGTTATTTTTGACTCTGTTATCAATCTTAAAAGAGTACCAGGAACAAATTAGGGGGAAAAAAGTTGGTACCAGTACCACACACCGGTCAGTCGACCGTTTTCAAACCTGGCTATGGCTAGAAGCCAGCTTAATTTTTTTTCGTAAAATCATGCTAACTGGAGTCATTGATGGGGTCGATCCTCATTCTCAACCCACACGGACAAACTTCCTTGTAATTAGTTTAGTAAACATTTTCTAGTTTTAGCTGCATTCTGTAAAAAGCTGCATTCATTAAACAACTCAAGCTAGCTACTTCATCCATCAAACTCTCGATAGTGACATTGACTGAAAGACAAAAAAAGATGGAAAAAAATTTTAAAATAGAGAATGTTACCTGTGTAAATGTGTCAACAAGGAATTAGCATGATTTTGCTTTTAATTAGCTAACAAACACTTCAACAAGCAGCTTATCAGACAGTATATGTTATGTTAGAAAGTTAGATAGCTAGATTATGCTAACTGGTTAGCAGCAAATAAGCTATTTTATTGTTTTTTTAAGTTTTATGGCTTATAATCTATCGCATTTAGCATTGCTGGTTTTGCTTTTTTTGTAGTTAAGCAATATTGTCAAATTCTAAATGTAAGCAAATTATTGTTAGTCTTAGCTAGCAGGCAAAACTGCTAGCATCTTGGTAACCTGTGAAGCTAAAAGTATCTTTAATGGTTTAAAAACTAGCAGTGTGGGTTTTGTTTCCAGCATTAGCATTAGTGGTCATTGTTTATTATGTTAGCATTAATGATGATGGTTTATTGTGTTAGCATTATGATCATGATTTCCACAGTGAACCTTAGCATTATCAACCTAAACGACATCATATCCTGCAGAATAAATTTATTGATAGTTTTGTTTTTGTTTTTCATACAGAATATGGCAAAAGTAAGAATATCAGAATACCTGTCTACATCTTTTGTCCAGTCACATTTTCTTGAATTTTTTTTAAAGCATTTGTCTACAATACACTCCAGCAGGTATATTTAAACAAGGACTGAATTGTGAATCAGTGTCGAGGGCATGAGTCATCTAAAAGTCTATAATGATTCATCCTGAAGCTTCTCGTCTCTTTATTTGAATCTGGGATCAGTTTCCATTAAACGCCACACACCAGAGGCCCGGGGAACTGCTCCCGGATCAGCAGTGCCAGGCGGCGAGGACGTCAGGGAGAATGTGTGCTAATAGTCACACCCGAGTGCAAACAGAGCTGTAGCCAGAGCGCTGGAGCTGCTCGTTAAACTGTCAACATTATTGTGTTTCACTAAATCATATCTCGTTGAGGCCATTTATAGGTCGTAAAGTTTGTACACGGCTTCTGTCAGCGGGAGCCCTGAGCTTTCAGCCGCCTCCGCGCTCGCTGCTTTATGACCAGCGTCTAATATGCGATGCTTCCGATTTACACCACGGCGTTTGTTGAATTCTGTGTTCTGATGGGTCAGTGGGTGTTGATGGTTTTTCTGTCAGCTGTTTCTATCGATGTGTCTCATTAAAGGGTGGTATAAACGTCATTATAGGAAGGAGTCTCCAGTGTCAGCACTTTGTAAACTTTTCAGACAGGACAGCGGAGTTTATGGCTCCAGCTTCTAGCTGGCTATGCTAACAAGTTCGCCTCATAAGATCTAAGGAAGTTTTCACTTATCAGACCTGCGTTCTTCTTTACATTTTTATATTTTTCCATATACTTCCTTCCTTTTCTCATCTGTATAGTAATTTTATTTTCACTTTTTTAATCTTATTGAATCTACACTATATTGCCAAAAGTTTTGGGACGCCTGCCTTTAAATGCACATGAATGTAATACAAAGTTGTCCCGCCCTTTGCAGCGATAACGGCTTCAACTCTTCTGGGAAGGCTTTCCACAAGGTTTAGGAGTGTGTTTATGGGAATTTTTGACCGTTCCTCTTGAAGCGCATTTGCGAGGCCTGGCTCGTGAAAGGTATCTCAAAACCTTTGGCAATATAGTGTATTTTTATGACTTATATAAAGGAGAAAGAATTTTGCTGTTTGCAGTGGGGTGTTTAGTTAGAATTTTGTCAAATAAAGGACGAACCAAGTGAAGAAACAAGAATTTGTGTTAAGACATAAAAACAGGTTCATTTAAGCAGCTAAATATGATTTACTCGAGCTGTTCCCAGAAACGATGATATCTGCTGATGATAGTGACGTGAGCTCTGTTTTTAGTAAATAGACCTCTATTCACTTGCCAACTGTCCTGGCAAATCCAGCGTGAAAGTCAGGAAAGCGTTTCTAAAGCACAGCCAGATCGTTAAAGGTTACAGCAATGAAAGTGGATGAAAGCAAGAACACAAACCGCATGACACTTTAACACCTTCTAATCTTTGATAGGACGGTTAGATTAGCTGAGCGTCAGAGGTTTGTTTTGCTTGAAACACTGAAGGCTGTGTTTAATATCGATACGCACGAGGCAGCCGGGTTGTACAGAGAGCTTGTTGTTGTTGTTGTGAGAGATGTCTCTGCCTCAGGCCATTGTGACGTCAGGAAGAACAGCCGCTCACGTCGATTGTGTAGTGCCTGCGGGGGAAGGGATGAACCCAACGTGTGTCACTCGAGTAATTATGTACGTTTAATGTTGAATGTGTGATAATATAAGGAGAAAATGACACAACACGATGTGTCATGACCAGCTTTACATATTGATGTTTTACGTTCATGTATAGCATGTTAGAAACCTAGATTATGCTAACTGGTTAGCAGCATATAAGGTACTTTATTTTTTTTTTTTTAAACTTTTTTTACGTTTAAAATCCATCACATTTAGCTTTTTTCATAGTTAAGCAATATTGTCAGATTCTAAAGGTAAGATAATTATTGTTAATTTTAGCTAGCGGTGACCATGTGACACGATGACACTTGATATTTTCTGCATGTTTTATACTGGACGTACAACAGGACGAAACGAATAAAGCTTGTCCGTGAAAGCAGACGAGGAAAATTACACGCTGCAACAGGCTTCGCATCCCGCAGACAGATTAATATTTCACGTGTTTATTCACGTCCTCCGCAACAGAAATGACAAATTGCCTTCTTACGCCATCATCCATAACCGGGATGTGATATTAAGCCGTTCCCGTGTCCGCGTGCCTCGTTTGTCTTGGTTTAGTTGCCGGGATTAACGTTTGACAGGCAGGAATATTGCATTGAGGGAAGACCGGAGTGAGACGAGCGTCCGTCTCTGACCGAGACATTTTCATTTTCCAGCTACTACACCTTCATGGTGTGGGTCAGCTCTAGTGAAGATGCCACCTGAGGCTCTGCTAATGTGCGATAAAAATAGACATTATTAGCTGCCTCACAGACACACACACACACACACAGATATAATCCCCATTTAATCAAACACATCACATCACAGGGAAAGGCTAAAGCAGGAGAGATGAACGACACGAGGCAGAAACTAATCCCAGCTCAGACTCATCCACAGAGCTGTAGGTTCTTAACAAACAAATCATCTACTTCGTGGACCGGCTAGATCTGACTGGATTCAGATACGTTTTCCACTGACGATCGACCCTAGAAAGTCACATGGAAGGGAAGGGAAAGGGAAAGGGGAAGGAAAGGAAAATGAGAGATGACATTTACTTCATTATTTCATGCTAGCCAACATCAAAAGTCTCACTAGATAATGAAGGAAACAAAAATAATTAAAAATAATAGTTAATTAACCTGATAAACGTGCAACATATTTATTTTTATCAGTTCAATTTTTATAGCTAGTGCCAGCGAACTAGGTAGACTAGCATGGTGTGTAGATTTATTATTATTATTATTATTATTATTATTATTATTATTATTATTATTATTATTATTATTATTATTGATGCTTTTCATATTTATTATTATTATTTTTATTTAGATTTTATTATTATTTTCAGTAATGAAGGTGAAATAAAGGTAAAACATTTAATGTTTTATTATAAAACATTTATTCCAATAATTAGTAGTATATTCAAATATATTCAAAAATATTTAGATAATCTTTAATAAAATTTCAGAATCTTTCCCCTGGGTCCTAGTAAACCCCGGGTTAAGGGAATCCTGGGGTTGTGTAGTTAGAGGTTTCACACTGCTCACACTTTCCCCAGGGTTAACACTGAATCCTGACTCTTCATAATCGGACTTTTCACACCCTACATTTCTAAACCCCGCTGTAATATTCTCCTAATTTGCATATTCACGTATCAACAACCCTGATTGGATAAATCCAGCATGCGGCTGCTTTAAATAACGGCTCGCCTCACGCTTTCACATCAGTGAGGAAAAAAGTTTGTCGTTCTGCATGTTTCACAGCTTTATTATCTGTCTTGCTCTTTTTAAGTTTGTCATCTAGTCGACCAGACGTTCGTTCGTTCGTTGAAATCCAACTTCTGCTAATTTTTCAGCGAGAAGTATTTCCCACCTCGCGCTTCCGTGATATTTAGCATCTTGCCTCCTAACTTTATTAATCCACAGGCAGTTTTTTATTACGAGTTTATCCATCCTGGTTTTCACGCACTGTTCAGTTTCTGATTGGATGTCTGTTGCTAAGCGACAAGCATAACGTTTTTAACACTGCATGGATTCAGATTGTACATGTTTGGAACCGGGATATTGAGTTAACTTGGTAAAAGCTTTAGAGCAGAGATTCGTAACCCCTGAGTTAAGAAAACTTCCACTATATGAACCAGTTCCGTTCATTCGGAGCGTCTTCTATACAAGTCCATTGCTGCTTCTGACCAATCAGAGTGAAGGTGCAGTATATTACAGACATCATGCGATATAAGATTAGTCTCGAAGCTGGTCCTGATAGAAACCATGAGTCACCCTGACAGCTGGAGAATATCCAGGCGTTGGGCCACAGCTGGCTTTGTGATATTATAATACTGAGTAAACAAGAGCGGCATTAGGATTGCACATGATTCATTATCTTGCGTACGGCCTGAGAGTGAAACAGCCTTTTAATCTTCTTGTCGTGAGTGAAGGCAGGGCGGAGAGGCCGAGGGAAGGTGACTCTCATACTCATTAATCTGTCTGGACCTCCGGCTGCTCCCGTTTCTCAGCTCCGCAAGACGATAGCGAGAGGGATGCAAAAATAGCAAACTCTTTTCTTTTCAAGACTTTCATTCAAATAAAAAAGTTTACAATGAATAAACGTTTGAGATGGAGATCAATGGGGAAAAAATCTGATTCTAGGAAAAATAAATAAATAAATAAAAATAAGGAAAAGAATTCCATTTTGAAAAAAAAATTTTCTTTTGGAGCTTAAATTGTAAGAGATGATTGTGTTTTGTGTTTTTTTTTTTTTTTTTTTTTTTTTTTTTTTTTTTGGTTAAGATTAGGCTGCATTATAGCTTGCATAATATTTTTATTTTATTTATTTATTTTATAAACAATGTTTGTAGCTGAATAGTTATACCTGTATTTAAACAGAAAAATTATACATTTTAACCTCTCGAGTTTAAAGACGCCATTTTTATTCCAGCTTAATTTTTCCTGGCTCATCGGATTGTGATCAGATTTGTTGTTCATTCCAAGGACAAACTATTTATTTATTTATTTATTTATTTTTTTTTTTATTTACTTACTTACTTACCCAGAAACCTCAGAATTGCTTTTGAGACTGTAAGAGATATTATTCTTTTGTTTTTGTTAAAATTGGCTTTTATTGGACTTAATATCTTATAAAAAAAAAAAAAATATATATATATATATATATATATCATATAAAATATAAATTTTAAATTTTAAATCCTGAGGTTTTTATTCCGGCTTCATTTTTCTGTCTCATCGGACTGTGATCAGATTTGTTCTTTATTCGAAAGATAAACTGGAAAAGGTTTTTATTTATTTATTTATTCATTTATTTATTTATATATACCCAGAAACCTCAGAATTGCTTTTGAGACTCAGTGTAGTGTGAAACATCTTCATGGCCTGTGCGTTTGTACCCAAAATTTAATTCCCAGACCTGTTTTTTTTTTTATCATCTCCGAGATCATCACTTCTTAGTAATGCAAAAGGAGGAAGCGCTTCCTGATATGCTGGCTAGTTAACTCTCTTCTCCTTGCCAGCGTCGCTTGTCAGAGAGCTCGAGGGTGAGACTCCATCCCGCTGCTCGGTTTTCCTCGGCTCGTTCGCCAAGAGCAAGTATTTGGACTAAAAATTGGTTTTATAAATAAATTCAATTCATCACATGGTCACTTACACTAAACCACACAGACTTCACTTCACTCTAACCACATGATTTACACCATGTCGTTTTTAGACGCTTCACATTGTTTCCCCTTTTTGTCAGTTTTTTCACCCTTATTTTTTTTTTGCACCATGATCCATTTATTTACATGATTTTCAATTGTGAAATTTTCAACTGATTTATTTTCTTATTACATTTTCACTTTTTTCACCTGTGATTTTTTTTCATATGATTAATTTTGTTGTATGATTTTATTTTAATGTCCAATTTATACATTTTATTTTGTATTTTTTATGAATTTTTATAATATCTATAATACAAATATAACTAATATATATATCTAATGTGTGTGCGTGTGTATGTATATGTGTATGTATGTATGCGTGTGTGTGTGTGTGTGTTTTATGTGTGTGTGTATATATATATATATATATATATATATATATATATATATATATATATATATATATATATATATATATATATATATATATATATATATATATATATTTTTTTTTTTATGTTGATGATATAATTTTATTCATGTTTGTATTCATATTTATTTTATTTTTTATGCTTGATGTAATCATTTTTAAGTGGGATTTTTTTTCCTGCATGATGAATTTTACACGTCATTTTGTTTTATTTTATTTTTATCATCATGTGGTGTTTTTACTCAATTTTTCATGTATTTTCACCTGTGACTTTTTACCCCATGGGAATCATTTATTTTCATGGGGTTTCATTTTTCACATAAGGAACATGTTGTTGTTTTTTTTTTCTTTTTTCTTTTTTTTTTTCCCCCCCATCATCCATTATTCACACGAGGTGTTTAACCGAGTCTGCACTGTCACATGTTTTCACACGTCATTTTCACATATGATGAAAAAAAGATGAAATGGATCACGGACACGGCTATTTTCCTGCCTGACCACATCACTCCAGGCAGTGGAAGCTATTCGTCTGGCCAGGACGTGTTTTCCTCCCTGCACTTGTCTCTTGTACGTGTCTCTAATATCTTGTCAACAGAGGAGAGAGATGAGTCCACGACAAATTCATAAAATTCCGTGCACGTCTTTCCTTCAGGACGAATAGCTCTCTCTGTCCTACGGCCCTGGGAAGTAAATGATAGTCATTTCATACGAAACATGGTGCACTGTATCGGAGGCCTCTTCTATCTTACTCAAAATTGAAGATACAGTTGAGTTTAATAACAAATGTGCGCTCGATTCCAGAAATATTGGCACCCTTCATGAAAATAAGCAGAAATGAATATACCTAGGGGCTACACTGAAGTGCTGCTAGCTGAGTGTGTGTGTGTGTGTGTGTGTGTGTGTGTGTGTGTGTGTTTGTCTTGTTTTTTCTGCTCTATGATGAACTAACCAAGTTCCAGCACTTATTAGAGCTGAGAAATCATTCTGTAAATTGTGGAGAGAAAAAAATAGATAAAGGAAGATAAGTGTGTACTTGTGTGTATATAGATAACATCACAATTAAGTGAATGTTTATTACAAATAAACCAAACTGACCAGAATCTCAAATATTTAGCTGATATTCGTCAAAGTCTGTGAACGTTATCAATATCAAATGTAACGAGACTCCATAAAAGGAAAAAGCTCCCCCCCCAAAAAAAATTTCAATATTCAGAGAATGGTGAAAGAGTGCTTCGAGAAATCAGCCTATGTTAAATCCTCCAGTAATGCAGCTCAGCCACTGCAGCTACCACTGCATTCAGCTACAATATACAATACTATAGTGCTAATCATATAGCTATAGTCTTATCTCTCATTAATATCAAACAATAAATGAGTTTTGTAAGGTGCTTTTTACATTGGTGTATGTTTTAAAAATAAAAAACATGTAAACTCGACGGCATAATCTGGGTAGAAAATCACAGATTCACAGAACTGACAAGATTTTTACAATTTGTATATAAATTCATTCGCCTAAGAGAGAGCGTGAAGAGCGAGTCCTCCATAATTCAACACTCTACACCTCACCTCCGTAACGAACAGATGTATACACGGATCTCACGTCGGGAAATCTCATCCTCCTGATGGAGCTCGTTCTCCTACCATGCTACTTTCCTAAACAGGAACAAAAATCCTGTAATTTACACCAAGCTGTGTTCTGTTTTTGTTCTGCACATCATAGCGGATCACATCAGGCGTCTCTCTGCGTGACTGCTCTCTGCATGACGGGCTGCCCGGACAAAAAAAACACCACTTAAACAACTGCTGTAGTGAATTAGCCGAGCCCCTGGATCCCAGAGCGTCGATGAACCTGGAAGAGGAGGTTGCGTGAGCACTCCCTGTAGGACGCTGAGTCACCCTCAGCCACGTTCGGCGGATGCAAATGTCACGCCCGCTCGCCATTGTTAACGAAATGGTATTAGCTTCCAGTGCTGGAGGACATCTGTCCTTATGTACCCAAATGCGATTGCCGTGAAAGCACATGAAAAGGCTCAAGCGGTGGCTTTAATGGTGCCAAATGGAACCTGACGAATGGTGTGTGTCGGAACGTGTGATTGTGATCGCGTGTCCTCGAGCGCCGAGTCATCTCCAGCAGGAACGAGGAGATATGAGAAATATAATACCAGCCTGATCTGGAAAGTTAGATCGAGAGTTCTGATGTCTAATTATTTCAGACGTGAGTTATAATCATTTTTACACCATTAAAAGGCCTAAAGGCTCATGACAGGCTCGTGTTTTTGCTACATGATTATCCGATTGTATCACCTGTCGATTTTGAGGAGGTCGAAGCGATGCTGAGGAAGGAAAAAAGGGGGTGTGGCCAGATATGAAAAATCAAAATCTGGACTGACAGCCGCTAGATTTACATTTAGCCTGGATATTTTTTAGGACTAATTATTTGTGAATAAGATCAGGATCGCTTTCAAAGCTGACATCTGGACTGTAAACAAGCCTCACGACTTATTAGCTGTTAATAATCTCAGTATAAAAATGAAATAAAATTATAGAAACTGCGTGAGTGAACACTCTGAATCGAACAGCCAAGAGATGCTTGCTGAATTCACGCTGTTTCATTTTTTCAAATTTAGTTGCTTGGCTTTGTTTTATAATGTTATTGCAGGTTATAAACGTGATACAAGACAAGATTCAAAACAAGATACAGGACGAGCTACAAGATGAAATTCAAGACGAGATACTAGACGAGATTCAAGACAAGATACTAGACGAGATACTAGATGATATTCAAGACGAGATACTAGACGAGATTCAAGACGAGATACTAGATGATATTTAAGACGAGATCCTAGACGAGATTCAAGACGAGATACTAGATGATATTTAAGACGAGATACTAGACGATATTCAAGACAAGATTCGAGACGAGATACTAGACGATATTCGAGACGAGATACTAGACGATATTCGAGACGAGATACTAGACGATATTCGAGACTAGATACTAGACGAGATACTAGACGATATTCAAGACAAGATTCAAGACGATATTCAAGACAAGATTCAAGACGAGATACTAGACGATATTCAAGACAAGATTCAAGACGAGATACTAGATGATATTCAAGACGAGATACTAGACGAGATACTAGATGATATTTAAGATGAGATACTAGACGATATTCAAGACAAGATACTAGACAATATTTAAGACGAGATACTAGACGATATTCGAGACGAGATCCTAGATGAGATTTAAGACGAGATCCTAGACGAGATTTAAGACGAGATACTAGATGATATTTAAGACGAGATACTAGACGATATTCAAGACAAGATTCGAGACGAGATACTAGACGATATTCGAGACGAGATACTAGACGAGATTCTAGATGATATTTAAGACTAGATACTAGACGAGATACTAGACGATATTCAAGACAAGATTCAAGACGAGATTCAAGACGAGATTCAAGACGAGATTCAAGACGAGATACTAGATGATATTTAAGATGAGATACTAGACGATATTCAAGACGAGATTCAAGACAAGATACTAGACGATATTCAAGACGAGATACTAGATGATCTTTAAGACGAGATTCAAGACGAGATTCAATACGAGATACTAGACGAGATACTAAACAAGATACAAGATGAGATGCAAGACGAAATGAAATGAAGTTTATCTTAAAGCACTTAGTTTTAGTTTATAATATGCACTTAGACTTTGTTTATAATGGGAGCTGACCAATTTGTTGCTTTGTAATCATTTGTCGTTTTTATGTTCAATCGTTAAAGCGGGAAACAACTTTAATACAGTAAAGTAAATATAATCATCTGCACTGTAGGTGTGTTATTTTAACTCTCAGTAAATATTTCAACCTCGCTTGGTCTTTCACGGTTGTTGCTCTGATTCAATGTGTCATCATCATCAGCAGTGAAATTTCTTACTCAGAGCTGTTTATCAGCCACACGGGGCGAACAGAGCGGTCATATAGACATCAGACACAATCTGCTAACACACAAATGACCCCAGAGAGTAGCTTTTAATGAGCAGAACCATCTGAAACCTCCATTGCATCCAGAGAAAGAAAAGAAAGGAGAAGAAAAAAAAAGAGAGAGAAGGAGAGAAGTGATAAAAAAAAAAAAAAGCAGCTTGAGACATCACTGTTGTAGCATCAAGGGCTTCTTGGTGCCAAACTGTGGATTTTCTCTCCTGTAGCCCAGGGCCAGGCTGGTCTGGCAGCAGAAGGAGAGCAGATGCCATTTGATGACAGCAAAGCAGAGCCGTCCAGCCAGGCGCTGTCAGAGAGATCAGAATCATCTCATTATTTTTCTCACTCTCTTTCATGTGCGGCGTCATGTTTCCAATCAGTGCGAGCGCATCCCACGGCGTGCGAGCCCCACAGCCCGCGAAGTAAACAGCATTAGCGCGACTTTTTCTTCAGCTGGAGTTCTTTGTGTGTGTCGTGCATGCGGTGAGGAAGTCTTTACCCCGCACATGGAGGTCTTTTGTGCTTTTCACTTCTTTCCTCCACGCCAGCTCTTTGAGCGCTGGAACCGTGCCCCGGTTTGCTCTTTGCTCCACGCCGAGCCGAATCTGTAGTCGGTAAACAAGACAAATGGGGCGCATCCTAATTTGGAAGGCATTCCTGGCAATCAGCAGTTCAGCCAGAAAAGAAAGGGAAAAGGTGGGAAAAGTCGGTGCTGATCAAACTGACTCTCGTGTGATGCAATATATGACGATTTGTTTTTGTATTAAGGGTTCAAAAGTTAGAGAAATATTTAGAGATAAGTTCCTCGTGTTCAGAACTGGGTTACGCATGTACTTAACCTGATTTTATGCAACACTCGTTATACAAGTATCTACCCCACCAATCTGTAACCATTTTTACCAGTACACTCGGGTTCCAGTCCACTAGCAGAATGGAAATCATCTTCTGGGACGTTTTCAATCGGTTTAAACAAACAAATGATATTCAGGCTGTGAGTCTGATACAAAATGAGTCTTTTGGCTTTCAGGGTGTTTTAGACGTGTGTTTTTCCCTCTGTTGGATAACCTTACACAGAATTTTACTGGTTGAAGATCAATTTGAGCTGTGTTTTAGATGAACAAACGCTTGGAGCATCTCAGAAAGCAGAAACGGGTTTGATATCAACATTTACTTTATAGATACAAACATTTCTGTGGGTTTTTTTCTTTTCTTTTTGAACTTTTCTATGAAAATCTCGCCGCTAGTAGGCTAGATAAAAACAGAAATCCTTCAGAAACACTACAAATTCTGTATGTACTATGAAGCTCATACGAAAGTCCTGAGTGTCTACTTTCATATGAGCTTCATATTAACCACCACTGTGGAGTGAGACATGACGAAGACACTCAATCATCAATATGGACACGATAAAAACAGGAGGAAATTAATCCTATTATACGTAGTAATTATATTTCACCGCACAAATCCTCCTGGATGTAATTCTGAAAGATTAATCACTGGTTTCTTTTAGCCTCACGGTTTCCGCAGTCGTTATTCAGCCAGAGTGGAATGTAAGTACAAATCTGAGATACTTGTGTACTCATGAGATGAGTATTTCCATTTTAATGCAGCTTCATCCTTTTATTTTATGTGCCACTATATTACACAGGCAAATATTGCACTTTTTTTTTTTTAACCCTACATTTGTGTAACAGCTTTAGATGCTAATGACTTTCCACCTTTTCGTACCTTTCCTGTTCTGTGAAAACAACCTCTAAATGTGCTGATGTGTTCCGTTAGGAGTTGAGAAATTTGTCCTGCTTCTTAGAGCATAAGTAAGATGAACACAGACGAGATACAGGAAGTGAAATGTAAACACTCTTGGAACGCCGCTCTTCCAGTCAAATCAGTGGATCATTTTATTAAAAATTGTCGGATATATATATAAAACAAAATATATATTTGGATATAAATGATGGTAATTTTTTACTAAATTTACTTTTAATAAAATTTACTTTTATATAAATGATGGTAAACTTTTAACTAAATTTTTAATAAAAAAATAATTATTGGATTATGGAAATTTTGGATTATATTTTATGGATTATGTTCTTTTATTTATTTTTTTTCTTCTTTTCAATTAGTCTTTTTTTTTTTTTTTTTTTTCCTCCCAGAACCTGTTACTCACCCCGCATTTTTAGCATTTTATACTTATTTAATTGGGTCTGTTTTTTTCTGAGGTCATAAAAATATTAATAAAATATACCATAAAATACACCATAAAATATTTTAAATGAACTCAACCTTAACCATCCTACAGGCAGAAAAATGCAACATGGACATTAATGCAGCGGTGAAATTAATCCAAAATCATCGTATAGAATAATATGAAAATGCCGGACCCCCTTCTTGATACTTTAAGTACAATTTGTTGATAATACTTAAATATTTTTACTTGGGTATGTTTTCTAATGCTTGACTTTTTACTTGTTTTCTTAGTGTGGGATTAGTACTTTTATACCCTTTTTTTTTTTTTTTTTTTTTTTTTTTTTTTTATATGTATGTAAAGAACCTGATTTTTTTTTTTTCAGCTCTGTTATTCAGCAGCTTAGAAAATAGCGCTCTATAATCTAGGACATTTCCCTTTGGCTGATATTTTTATATTGTTGTAGAATTTATATAGTTTTATTTTTGTTAATTCAGTGTGATTTCCTGTAAAGAAGGTTTGAAGTTAGAGTTAGAACTTAAAAACTGTTTTCTTCCAGAAACTGCGACATTTTGTGACTAGATCAAACCTGTCAGTTTTAACAGAATTCTCGACAGAATTTCAAGTTTTGTCAAAATTTTTGATAGAATTTCGAATTTTGTCAAAATTTTCAACAGAATTTTTGACAGAACATTCAATAGAATTTCAATTTTTGACAGAATTTCAAGTTTCGACAGAATTTCCGAGTTTCTGTTTTTTTTTTTTTTTTTTTTTTTTTTTTCCCAATTTATTTTTGTAAACTCCTGTTTTCGAAAATTCTTTCCTAGCATACTTCAAAATAGCTTATGTGCAACTTGTGAATACATTTATGTGAATGATTTCAGTATAAAATCCTCATTATTTTTCCGAAAGAGAACTCTTTAGCAGCGTTAGCGTGAGCCGATCACGATCCCCATCCCCATCCCGATCTAGATGAGGTGGAAATGCAGTCAGTGGCTTTATTACACAGACGAGCAGCACAGCTGTGTTTAGGCCCATAGGACTTCCTTTGTCTCGCCTTGTCCTCGTCCTCGCCTCACCTCACCTCACCGCCTCATTTACGGGTCGCTGCCTCATTATCAGAGAGCAACGTTTGCGCCGTGCCAACACTGCCGGCTGAAATTCATTACCTAGCGACTGTCTCTCAGTTCTAGACTCGGACATGACTCCCTGGTCAATTTTCTGATAAACTGTACCGACTCGCTGTATCAGTTTCTATTAACAACAACATGGAGATACAGGGCGAGGGATTTTCAGTTAAACGCATCGCTCCTCGCTGCTCAGCTCGAGAGCGTGGTCAGATGGTGGAAATAAAATGTTCTTGTAAACTCAGCACTTTTTCTGTCTTCAGGAATCAGTGCTGCAGAAAAAGCCATGCAGCAAACGTGTGGGCGATTTAAAGAAGCCCCGATCATGTCATTTTATACCACTGAATGCTTTGACTCTTGGATACGTTTCCATAGGTACACTTGGTGCTCTGCTAAAAAAGAAAAAAAAAAGTTTTCTGAGAAGAGACGTCTCATTAACATTTATGGAAGGAGTCCCCCAGTGTCGGGGTCAGACGAAAAACTGCAAGCGGAACAGGTGACACTGCTAATGCTAATGGACTTTATGGTAATGTCTTTAAGTTTCTTTTCCACTTTTTTGAAAAAGCCTGTCTTCTGTGATTTAACGGTGCTAGCCAGTACAAAACACAAACTATTTTTATCCTTAAAAATCACATGGCTAAAGTGTGAAAACTTTTAATCACCACGCATCAGAATGCATCAGAACAGGAAGTTCATTAAAAGACTTGAGTTTAACGACACAGTATAACACATTTACAGTATTGGAGTTGCTAGCTGGCTAGTTATCTCGCATTTGCTTTTCATTATCTTTTCATGAGCTCTGTCATTCTGATATTCGTGCTAATGTAAATGTAGCTTTATAGCTTTAGCATTGGCAAATCCAATACAGTTACAATCAAGATTATGGTTATTAGTAATCTAGCTGAGTTAGATAACAAGCTAGCTTAGCATGCATGTACTGTGGCTGATTGTAGCTACCACGTAGTGATTTGTTATAGGTTGAAGGCATTGGTATAGGTTGTGACATCACAACATCAATGTATTTAAATTTATCTTAAATTAGTTGAAATATTCAGGTTTAACAAATAAATTCTAGCAGTTATGTTAAATTTTATGTTTTACATAGAGAAACAAAAATTTACAATTTTATTTATTACACAAATATCGTCATTATATGTTTTTTAATGTGTAAAAGCTACATGTATTACTTAATTGGAATATTTTCAGTAACGTGGACAGTATTGTTTTAGCAATCTAGCCCTGTATTTATATTTTCATGTATATGTAGAGTATTTATGTGTATGTACTTATATCCCCAAGTGATTTTTGAGTTCTCTTTAAACTCATTGGATAAAAGCTGATAAAATTAGAAAGGCCCATGGTTGCAAGTGAACGCTGAAATGCGACGGAGGCATCTCGTTCCTTAAAGATCTTAAATCCAGAGCTCATCATTTAATCATTCATTTTTTACACAAACAACTCGCATGAAATGCATAAAGATCCTCGGGAAGACTCCGGGTTTCTCTCGCTTTCTTCTCTGATCACTTTTGGGATTCTCCAGCTTTTCTGCGTCTGGTTCGGCTCCTGCTCGGTCTCCGGAGACCAGGCTGACAGTCTGTTTGGAATCAAAGCTTCCCACGTGGTGAACACACTCCGTCATTCTCCATATGCCACCAGTCCTTTTGGCTCGCTACATGCCTTATTAATAGATCCCCGCCAGTGAGAAAGTCATCTCCCCGCGAGAGCTCACTGACTCACTCTGCCTCCGCTGCCTCTGAGCCATCTGAAGGCAGTCGAACTCCTGTTTCCAGGCGTCACGACTGTACCGTGATGAACAGATGACAAATTTGACAAATGGAAATGGGAAGCGATGAAGGAGAAGCGTCTTAATTCAGCCACTGATATGGTGGTTAAAGACAAATTAATAAAATTGTTATTGTTTCTATAGTAACAGCTACTTTGCTGGTTATGGTGAAGTTTTCTGTAAGAAGACTTTTATTTTTGATGTTTATAGACGGAGTCTCCAGTTGGTGCGTTGGAGGCATGATGCAAAGATCGTATTTACTAGTTGAACACACACGAACACCACCAAAAAAGTCGTAATTACAAGTGGGAAACGGGATTTTATTGGAATTCTGAGTTTCCAAGTGGGAAATGGGATTTTATCGGCGTTCTGAGTTTCCAAGTGAGAAATGGGATTTTATCGGAGTTCTGAGTTTCCAAGTTGGGGGTGTGTCCGTTGGGGGCTTGTCAGCTGGAGGTGTTTCTCTTTGGTGGCGTGCCAGTTGGGGGTGTGACAGTTGGGGGCGTGACAGTTGGGGGCGTATCAATCGGAGGTGTGTAAGTTGGGGGCGTATCAATCGGAGGTGTGTAAGTTGGGGGCGTGCCAGTTGGGGGCGTATCAGTCGGAGGTGTGTAAGTCGGAGGTGTGTAAGTTGGGGGCGTGCCAGTTGGGGGCATGTCAGTTGGGGGCGTGTCAGTAAAAAACATGGTGTAATCAACAGGGTCTGTAGTTAACAGATTTGTTGAAATTGAATGTTTGTTTGTCTCAGAAGCTGATTTCATGCTATAATATTTAAAATAAATCAACCTCACTCCCTTTGCCAAAATACAAGTTTACAGCAGCTTCATAAAATAATTAAAAAACAGAAAAAAAGCAAAGCACACCTAATGCTGGTTCATTGTTCTTCATTTTCTAACAGTAGAGTAGCTTCCAAATAGCTTTTTTTATACTAGTTACACTAATACTTCAACAACTTCAACTTCAACAATTGATTACATCATTTCAGATTTTTTGTATTACAATACATGTATTTACAAGATTTCCCAGTGTTCGATACATTTTGTTTTGTTTCAAGAAATAAAATTTGTTCTATGTAAATATTCCGAGTCATTGCTTGTTAACATACGATTAAAAAAAAAAAAGTTTATATACAGTGAAAACGAGTCAGGAGGCTACAGAGCAGCCCGTGGGTTTCTACATGCTAGTCTTATGATGTGATTAAAGAAGGAAGCTCATGTGGTCAGGATAATACAGACACATAGAGATAGGAAGAGATTAACAGGAGAGCGAGCGAGACAGAGAGAGAGAGAAAGAGAGCGATGGACATTGGGTATTGCCCTGGATTATTATTTCAGTGAGTAATTGGAGGGATAGAAATTATTTGAAGCAAGAGTTAATTCCACATTTTTTACAGCGTGACACTAATTGGTGATAAAAAGCAGTTCCTCTGTGTCTCGGTTTGATATCAGAATAGTTACTTAAGCAAACCGCATGACTGAGAATTTAACAGCAAAGAAAGTTCTAGCAGCTCGGCCTCCGCTCGACTCTGCCACATGACACTGAGGGGTAAAAAAAGGCAAAGGAAAAAGGGAAGGAAAGAGGATCGGCTTAACTCGTGTTTTATCCTAGCTTCTCGGCAGCGCTACAGGGTCTACCTGATGTGTAATGACCTCTTTTTACTCTGACTCTATTCAGATGTTCAGTTATTCCACCGCCTGCTGGTAGCAGCTCATCGTCGTGAAGACATCAAAGTCTATCTACATCCAGGAGAACATGCTCACTTCGGCGTTACCAGACCTTTCCTTCAAGTTCAGAAAACTTTTTACTCCCTAGAAAGTGAAGTGGAGGCAGAAAAAAACGTAGCCCACAATAAAACTTAGTAAAACTTAATAAAAAAAAGTAGGAGGAAACCTGACATCGTAGACCAAAGAAGGTCAGGAAGGTCCATTGTCATGGTGTTCAGCAACAGCGATTCAAAAGACCTCTTGTTCTTGTCTTTTCAGGAGTCCGGGGCACTGAGAAATGAACAAAATGAAGAACTTCAAGCGCCGCTTCTCACTGTCCGTGCCAAGAACGGAAACGATGGAGGAGAACGAGTTCACCGAGCAGATCAACCAGCTCAACATCCAGCGCAGTGAGGGTAAGACAGTGGATCATCTTAATGCACAGATTCTGATTATTTGCATAAAGCCAAGCACAAATGAACATAAGGTCAGCTAAACACCGCTAATCTGTACCTTTCCTTGTCCATTTTGAATCTGACCACAAGTATCTTCTCACAGTTCCAATGTTTTGCTTAGATCAGATACCAGAACTCTGACTTTAATAAGAACGTACCTGTGAAATGAGTTGTTCAACAATACCAAAGAAGCCATGTGGTTGATAGCTAGCAAAATTACTGGGTTTAAGTTTTGGTGTAAAATAACTACAAACACGAATTAACACAGGAAGTTAGGAGTCAAGTTTTAAAGGTTTTGGAAAGTTGGCAAAATCCAAAAAGAGTAAAATCCAGAAAAAGTGCTACGAGCTCATTTGCATATTACATGTGCTAGAGAAATTGTATTTTAATCTGGCTAATCAAAGATATGACAACAAATGTGGGTAAAATGTTATGAAGTAATAATCCAGATACAAGATGCATTGAATGTCCAGGTGAGAAATGAGATCAAAGATGCTTTTATTTTGAAGATTACTCTGACACTGATCCCAAAATCAAATCCCCATTCTGACATCTAATCTAACTAATGCACCACATAATTACACATCAGGCTTATGTTTTGTGGCCAGCCTTCTGATCTTTTTCCACTTTAATATGGTTTCAGGATTTAATGTGTGATATTTTTAGCAAGGCCAGAGGCTTACAGTGCTGGTCAGTTGGGGGAATATCCACCATTCTTGGTTCATTTGTAATGGGGGAAGAGATTAGAGAAAGTGGGTCTAAGCCAGTTTGGTAATCTTTTAGCGAGATGGAAAAGTGCAAGGCGAACAGGAAATCGTGCTGAGCCGGCGTTTCAACAGGCCTCGGCAGACTCGAGGGGTCAGAGCTGTTCAGGAGGAAATGATGAGAGTACGAATGCTTGACCCTCCCGGAGCAGGACATCGCCAAATCTTCCTTCTGTCAACTTGGAGACGAGGACCATTGGCCCAGTGTCTGCATTATTAATGCTGATGTAATAGCACAGCGATACGGTGCCATCTGCTTCTGCCATCCGCTTTTATCCAGTCAGTCTGTCTTAAATCAAATTATTTTAAAGGAGACATGGGCATAGCGAAAGAATCAGACTGAAGAGATGCTCATGCCTTGCTCATGCCTCTTATGTTAGATGATGAAGAGCCAATTCAAAGTCAAATCAATCTGACAAGTCTGCAATGTAACATGTTATCGATCAGGGCAAAAATGCTCCATCCATCACGGCGTGTGAGCATCACCCTCTTACCTCAAAGCTCTTATTACTTCTCACATTGCACCACGTTCCTTCAGATCTACTAGCACTGCTCGACTGGTCCCACCATCTCCCAGGGCAAGAGGTAGATATATACGTCAAGACTTTTCTCTGTTCTGGCACCAAGGTGGTGGAATGAACTTCCCCTAGATGTCCGAACAGCCGAGTCGCTGACTGTCTCCAAACGACGGATGAAGACCTTCCTCTTCCTGAAACACTTAAACTAGCTCTTATTTTCCTTGTTTGTTTTATGTATTGTTGTATCTTTTGTACGTCGCTCTGGATGTATATGCAATAGAGGGCATATGCAAAATGCCAGAAATGTAAAAGTAAAATATATACCATTTTAGAATCCTTGTTCTTCTCAAGCATAAAAGGATACTAAACTAAACTGTGCTTTTTCCCCACTCAATGGAGTGGTGTCATCAAGGGTAGAGTTTTAGTGTTGTTTAAAAACCTGTACGGTATAACAAAAGTCTCTCAAATCTGATTAAACCACATTATCCTGGTCAAGTTTGCAGTAGATCTGCAGACTATAAAGGGAACACTGGGACTGAGCTTAGAACACATACATTTGTACACTCGTTCATACCTGAGGAAATTTAGAGTCTTCAGTCCACCTCCTAGCAGTTTTAAGTAGCTAAAGAAAACTAGAAGAAACTGGAAAACCCAGAATGAGAACATGTGAAACTTCCACTTTAACATTACAGCATAGTGAAATTCTTAGATTTGTATATCCCAGCTTGTTAGGAAGTTGGGGTCAGAGCGCAGGGTCAGCCATGATACAGCACCCGAGAGCAGAGAGGGTTAGGGGCTTTGCTCACAGGCACAACAGAAGCAGCATGGTGGTGCTGGGCTTGAACTTCTGACCTTCTGCTCACTAACCCAGAACCCTAAGAAGCCACTGCCCAAGCACAGCAAATCACCCAAGGCTCAGGATCGTCTGTACTGCCTGAAGGTCTAATTCTGTACATCAAACATTCATTCATCTTCAGAAAGTTCTTCAGCTCAAAGTGGATCCTGGGAATGTGTGGCATGTCGTGGGAATACACCCTTGGGAACATGCCCTCAGTATTCACCTTGACTCTGACCATTAAAAAAAAGATTCTGAAGATGAATGAATGTTTGATGTACAGAATTAGACCTTAAGGCAGCACAGAGTGTGTATACATTCTCGGGAATATACCCTCAGGATCATCTGTGCTGCCCTAAGGCCTAATTATGTGCATCGACCATTCATTTATCTTCAGTAAGCTCTCTATACTGGTCAGGGTCATGGTGGGTCCTGGGAATGCTGGGCACCAGGGAGAAATACACCCTAAATGGGATTCCAGTTGATCTCTGATTCTGCTCACCAAATGAAGTGTATTAAGACCTACACAATTTACAAAAGCTGCATCCATGATGGTCCCACCACAGCAACTAGTTAGCATACAATGATTACTCTCCTGAAAACCAGAGAGGAAGTAGATCCCCAGATTAATGACCTTCAAGGCGGACCTGGACACTTCTACACAGTCCTAAAACAACATCCTTGTCTGACTTCCCTGACTGGAATTGGTGTGGGATTTGGCGAAACATTTGTTTGAGCATCCTTCGTCTGTTTCTGCTAGGCCGGAGATTCCTCTGCAATAAAGCTCTGCCCTGATTGGTTGCTTTAGATAGATGGCATGCTTCTCCTTTCCAAACCCCAGAGAGATGAGTGCTGATGGAGATAGCTGGGGGAGGACAAGATCTGGGCAGGGAGAATGAGAGAAGAAGGGCTACAGGAGCAGCTTGACCATATTAATATTCCATCCTAACCTTGAGCTGCAAATTGAGCACCAAGTCAAGCACAGAGGTGTGAAAGTCTGTGAAGACTGAGTCACGGAGGGAGAGCGAGATGGCCAAGAGTGACCTGAGATATGAGATCCATCAGTCCAATTTGGTCCAATAGTGTAGATTTTCAGAACTGAATTACTCTGAAGCTAATGCAGCGTTCTACTCGGGTAACGACGCGATTCACTTCAGGGAATGCTGTTTTATATTAGTCTGCCCGTCTATATGTCTGCTCTAATTCTCATTATAGCCACAAAGGATTGGCAATTCGTGTTGCAACGTAGCTGTTTTCCATCGAGCAAGAAAAATGCCCGATTGAGCAATCATGTAAATGTTGTAGCCCATTACTTTGTTAGCAAGTGTTTTCCATTCCCAGTAAGATGCGAGTCATCTTTAATAGCTAAAGCCTTTTGAGATTTCTAAGAGAAAGAGATTCCATTAAGAAATAACTTCATCTGCTAACACCACACAAACACACACACACTCATGCTGTCATGAATTCTTCATAAGACCACTAAGGCTGAATGGCTATTCTGTAGCACTGCAGCTTTAATGTGTGTACTACAAAAAAAAAACTGCCAGAGCGCCTCATTTTGTGTCTCTCTCCCTCGCATTTCTGTAATTACCAGCTGTTGTGTTGCGCTATCAAGCCTGTCAGACAGGCGTGAATGAAATGTGCCTGCATTTCTAATGAAAGCGCCAGGCTGCTAAAACCACAAATGAAGCTTCCATATAATTTCCTGGCCCAAAATGATACTTAGCAGCTATATATATATATATATATATATATATATATATATATATATATATATATATATATATATATATATATATATATATATATATATATAAAAAAAATAATAAATATTATATATATATATATATATATAATATTATTATGTATGTGTGTGTATATATATATAGTATGTATATATATATATATATATAATATATATATATATATATATATATATATATATATATATATATATATATATATATATATATATATATATATATATATATATAATATGTGTGTGGATATGACAGTTTGGGTTAATAATAAGGAAAAGAGTACAATAAGCTACACCTGGATTGAACCTGGATCTAAACCGCTCTTCTTCTGACAGTGATGGGATCTTTAAGGAACACTGATGCCTTAACTAACTAACTAATCAATTAGGCTACAAAGGTTGCAACCCTCAAGACACTCAGTCCATCAACGCAGCCAGAGTTATTTCCAAACTGATGTCAGGACATTCCCGAGGGAATCTCAGATCACCTGCAGCTCTAATCACCACCTTGCTCCAGGACAGAGGGGATTTCCTCTAAGATCATTAGTACACTGCGATGGTTTCTAAACCCCTGAGGGAGATCAGGGGTGAGGTTTCTTGGGTAAAGAGGAATCCGCTGATTAGAGAGAGAGAGAGATGAGAAGCTTAGAGGTTTCTTCTTTTCTGACGTCGCCCCTTAGAAATCCATTCACTCGAATATCCGCCAGTTCCATTGAAGGGCCGTGAAACGAAACCTGCATGTAGCACTTACGCAACATCAAAGGCTAGCTCGGTGAATGAGAGGTTCACACTGTACCACTGGGAGCTGAAGTGGCTTTACGAAGCGTAAGAGGCAAACATGTAGAACAGACGGAGAGTTTGTTTTCTGCCGTCACGGCACTTAATGAAATAAAAATTCGAAAAGAAAGCAGATCTAAGCACCAGGGCTTGCTAGCTTTCCATAATATCCCAAAATATGCATAATTCCACACTCTGTTCCATAATGTAGCACTCGCTCGTAATCCCACAATGCACTGCAATAGGTGGTGTGCAGACTATGTACCCTGGAAGCTATAGAAAACCCATAATGCACTTTGTTGGGGTTACATGCAAGATCAAAACGTACAAATGATTCCTCATGTTTCAAAATGGTTCATCTTATTCTCACCTCTTTCCTTGACCACATGACACTTTCCACCATTTTTACTATTTTATAGTCAATTAAAATATTTGTGCACTTCTTTTTTTTTTCTTTTATCTTTTTTTTTCATCCTCTTTTCGCAGCAGTTTATCGTAGCGAGGGTTGATCTGAAACGTAAACAACAATCAGGAAACAGGAAGTGTCTTAATATTGACCGACAGTTGACAGACAGGATTGTTGTTTGTATTGATATGATGATGGTTTTAATGACCATTTGAGAGATAGATGGTCAAAGAGATACAGAGTCGTCTAAGATACAGAGTCGTTTGAGATACAGAGTATATGGAGTCATTTGAGATACGGAGTCGTTTGAGACACGGAGTATACAGAGTCATTTGAGATGCAGAGTGTACAGAGCCATTTGAGATACAGAGTGTACAGAGCCATTTGAGATGCAGAGTATACGGAGTTATTTGAGATACGGAGTCATTTGAGATACGGAGTCGTTTGGGACACGGAGTATACAGAGTCATTTGAGATACAGAGTGTACAGAGCCATTTGAGATACAGAGTATACGGAGTCATTTGAGATACGGAGTCGTTTGGGACACGGAGTATACAGAGTCGTTTGAGACACGGAGTATACAGAGTCATTTGAGATACAGAGTGTACAGAGCCATTTGAGATACAGAGTATACGGAGTCATTTGAGATACGGAATCATTTGAGATACGGAGTCGTTTGGGACACGGAGTCGTTTGAGACACGGAGTATACAGAGTCATTTGAAATACAGAGTATACAGAGCCATTTGATATACGGAGTCATTTGAGATACGGAGTCGTTTGAGACACGGAGTCGTTTGAGACACAGAGTATACGGAGCCATTTGAGATACAGAGTGTACAGAGCCATTTGAGATGCAGAGTATACGGAGTCATTTGAGATACGGAGTCATTTGAGATACGGAGTCATTTGAGATACGGAGTCATTTGAGATACGGAGTCGTTTGAGACACGGAGGATACGGAGTCATTTGAGATACGGAGTCGTTTGAGACACGGAGTATACAGAGTCATTTGAGATACAGAGTGTACAGAGCCATTTGAGATACAGAGTGTACAGAGCCATTTGAGATACAGAGTATACGGAGTCATTTGAGATACGGAGTCATTTGAGATGCGGAGTCGTTTGAGACACGGAGTATACAGAGTCATTTGAGATACAGAGTATACAGAGTCATTTGAGATACGGAGTCGTTTGAGACACGGAGTATACAGAGTCGTTTGAGGTACAGAGTCATTTAAGATACAGAGTATACAGAGTCATTTGAGATACAGAGTATACAGAGTCATTTAAGATACAGAGTCATTTGAGATACAAAGTATACAGTCATTTGAGATACAGAGTCATTTGAGACACAGGGTATACAGAGCCATTTGAGATAGAGTATACGGAGTCGTTTGAGGTACAGAGTCATTTAAGATACAGAGTAAATAGTCGTTTGAGGTACCGAGTCTTTTAAGGTACAGAGTCGTCTGAGATGCGGAGTTGTCTGAGACACAGCAAACCGAGTCGATTGTTGTGACACTAAAAAGAGGCAGAATGACCGTGACACATCAATAAAAACGTCCGAAACTCCACCACCTTTAGCTCAGTGTCCTGTTTGATTGTATTTCCTTTTCTGTAAATGTGTTGCTGCTGCTCTAGCGAGTAGACTCTTTACCCCATAAAATATTAGCCTCACATTTATAAGGCATAAAAGCAGCACTTTCAGTCCCTCTGTCACTGAGACATATTAAAAAACAGAAGAATTGACTCTCACAGTGGCCCAGTTATTGGATTGTCCTTTCACAGAGCCTCCTGTCTTTCTCCCTCCACAAAGGTGTTTCACTGCTCACAGCAAGCCATCGTTCACACTGGGTCACGGCATCACAGCTCTCAAAGCAGCGCCGCTGACTCCGGATCGGTTTCGGCTTTGTAGTTTGTTACTAACGCGATTAAGGTGATGCCAGTCCTGGACCAGCAGGTTTACTTGATAAACGAGCGCAGTGGTGATCAATGAAGCTTAACGTGATGCTGCTCGGCTCAGGTTAACGTGCTGTGTGTGTGTGTGTGTGTGTGTGTGTGTGTGTGTGTGTGTGTGTGTGTGTGTGTGTGTGTGTGTGTGTGTGTGTGTGTGTAGGCTTGATCATTAAGGATAAATAGAGATAAAATAGTTTAATAATAATAATTTAATTAAAAAAAATTTTTTTCTACTTTTGTAAAGCTGCTTTGAAACAATGTCCATTGTAAAAGGCGTTATACTAATACATTGAATTGAATTGAACTGAATTGTGTGTGTGTGTGTGTGTGTGTGTGTGTGTGTGGTAGAGGAGAGTAATTTATAGACAGAGAGGAAAAGTGTGGAGATGCTGTATGCTCACCAAAGAACACCAAAAGTAGGAAAAAGACCACCACACACACACACACACACACACACACACACACACACACACACACTCTCACTACATGAGCGCTTCAGCTGTGAAGCATTTCTTAAAGTTCCCAGTTAGGCAAAGTTGTAGATGAGTCTAAATGTTTGGGGAAGTTATTTATTTTAAGTAAAAAATTATAATTCTGTTCACATTTTCACGGATGGAGAGAGAGATAGCGAGACTGAGAGTGAGGGATGGAGAGAGAGACAGAGAGTGAAAGATGGACAGAGAAAAAAGAGAGATGGAGAAAGAGACATAGAGAGGGGCAGAGTGATGTATAGAATAGAGAGAGTGTGGATGAGCGAGACAGAGGGAGAGATAGAAATGGAGAGGGAGAGACAGAGAGAAGAGCAGAGAGAAAGGGAGAGAGAGACAAATAGAAAAGAGAGTGAGGGAGGAAAAGATGGAGAAAGAGAGAGAGGAGCAGAGTGATAGAAAAACAGGGAGAAAAAGAGAGAGATAGAAAAGAGAGAGTGAGGGAGAGAAAGATGGAGAGAGAGAGGAGCAGAGTGATAGAAAAACAGAGAGAAAAAGAGAGAGAGAGAGAGATATAAAAGAGAGAGTGAGGGAGAGAAAGATGGAGAGAGAGAGACAGAGGGGGGGGAGTGACGGATAGAAAAGAGAGAGTGAGAGTGAGAGTGAGAGTGAGAGTGAGAGAGAGAGAGAGAGAGAGAGAGAGAGAGAGAGAGAAATAACTCGTCTGTGGTGACCCCAATTACCACCAGGGAGATCAAAGTGCTCTCTGCTGCTGTGATATTTAAATGAGCTCGCAAAAGGCCTTCTCTTTCCATATCAGCAAATAAAGAAGAGAACGCACCCTCTCTCTCTTTCTCTCTCTCTCTCTCTCTCTCTCTCTCTCTCTCTCTCTCTCTCTCTGTCTTTTCTTTTCCTTTGTGCCATGCATGAAAAAGAGCAGAGCTACAGCTCTCCCTTGTCTACCTCAGCATATTAATGAGACAGGATGTTTCACAGGTTCTCTCTCTCTCTCTCTCTCTCTCACTCGATCACCATTAAGACATGGAAGCAAGTGCTTTCCTCAGCCTGAATTGTCGGAGCAGAATAACATTCTCCCCAAAACCCCCTTAAAACCGAAAGGTCAGAGCCATACCTGAGATAGAGAGATCAATGAAAAGTGTGAGAACTGAAATGAATCACAGCTGGTTGTGTGTGTGTGTGTGTGTGTGTGTGTGTGTGTGTGTGTGTGTGTGTGTGTGTGTGTGTGTGTGTGTGTGTGTGTGTGTGTGGTCGAGCAGATATTGAGTTACAGATCTAATGAAACGGAGGCGGAGGTATAAATATTGATGATTCAGATGGCTACCTGAGAGACCGAGCGAATCTCTTGTTATCCAGATCGCAGCAATGCCTTTGTTAAGCAGCCCAGTCGCCATGGAAACTAGCAATTAAACGGCAGAATGCCTTTGAACATCAGAGATGCGTCGAGATCGGCGAAGCCTGACAACGAGAAGGAAACTCCACTGTACTCTAATCAGAGGAGGGAAAAATAAACCAATGGTGGGAAAAAATACTGGACTTAATGAGGTTGATCTTCAAGAGGATGTTAACGTAAACATTTCCGTAAACAAGAAATATATATATTATGTATAAAATATACGTGTACGCTGAAAAGCTCATTTATTACCTACTCACGTCCTTAATAACCGACCAACTCAATGGATATGAAAACAATTCCCTTTTTTATCTTATAGCACATAACTATAAAAAAAACAAAAAACTCTGGATTCTGATTGGTCAGAATACGCTTGCTAAATCTCTATTATTGTTTCTATAGTAACAGCTCAAGCAGGAAGGAATCACTGATAAAGGTAAAGCTGTCGACTGTATTTTTTCCACCAGGACTAATTGTGGTGATTTATTTCCCATAAAAGCACAGACTGAAGTGTGTTCTTGTACTCGCGTCACAGCGAGCTTTTCCCGATTATTAAAATTTTTTTTTTTATTTATAAACAACAACAAACTCCTGAAGATTTTCCCATGTTGGAATACATCCTGTTATGAAGCACTGACACTGGAGACTTCTTCCGTAAACGCTATATGAACAGAAAGATATGGACAACTGTATGTTTCTGTTTATTAAACAACGTTACACTTTTTATTAATAGCCTTAGATTATATAATATATGACCAAATATCGGGAAAAAACGATTACGGATAAAATGTCGTTTTTTTCTTTATTTATACCAAACTGAATTTAAACAAGTTTCTGATAGATTAATCGTTGGAGAGTAAGCGTGATCGATTCATATAGAATAAAAAATAAAAAATAAAAAAAAACGTTGGGAAATCTATGGTGGCCGAGAAGCGCAAAACAAAAATAACAGCTCTAAAAACACAATAAAAAAATCAGAAAAAAACAATAATAAATAAATAAATAAATAAATAAATAACAAATCTGAAAACAAAATAAAAAAGAAAGAATAATAAAAAATCTAAAAAAATAACAAATCTGAAAACAAAAGAAAAACAATAACAAATCAGAAAAAAACTATAATAAATCTAAGGAAAATAACAAATTTGAAAACAAAAGAAAAAAAGAAAAACAATAAATCAGAAAAAACAATAATACATTTTAAAAAATCGGAAAACAAAATAAAAAAGAAAAAACGATAACAAACCAGAAAAAAACGATAATAAATCTAAAATAATAACAAATCTGAAAACACAATAACAAACCAAAAAAAAATTTAAAAAATCAGAAAACAATACAACAAATCTGAAAACAAGATAAATCAGAAAACACAATAACAAATTGTTGTTAATTAATATTAACAAAGAAAAAACAATAACAAATCAGAAAAACAATAATAAATCTAAAAAAACAAAAAAAACAAATCAGAAAACAAACAAACCAATCCGAAAACAGTGAAAGATGTCTCATCTAATGAGCATTCGCAAACTATGCTTACCTTTTTTGGTTTGTCTGAATTGTCCTTGTGTTTTCAGATTTGTGTTTTTTTGGGGGTTTTTTTTGTTATTGTGTTTTTGTGTTATTTTGTTATTTTGTTTTGCGCTTCTCTTCCACCATAGAAATATCACAAGTATTCAACACAAATACATTCTACACATACGATCACATTACATCCTATACAATTGTGTGCTTCCGGTGCTTTATGGAGAAGGGTCGTGTATTAGGGTGCACATCCTTCTGACCCTGTAGCGTATCTTAAGCCTGCGTGTACGATCTGTTTCTATAGGATACGAACACGCTAACCAATTAGCATAAAGCTGTGATTTATCTTCGAACTGGAAGTAGTGTCAGAGCTGCTGTTCTAGAAGATTCATCAACACCTCGAGAACCCGAGCGTGCCGTAGCGTAAAGGGAAAATAATGATGAATAATGTGTAGAGTACACACACACACACACACATATCAGGGGTTCTTCAGGTTCTTAAGGTTCCAGAACCGTTTCTAATAGGATGTCCGCACAGTGTGTGTAGATGATTCAGGTTCTGATTCCTGTTCTCTGCTTCACTGCGCTGTTTAACTCTCACACACACTCTCGAGTCTGTGCAGTCATAATCCCGTTACTCATAACCTCCAATAAAGAAAAATCACTTAAATAAACGTAAAGAAACTGGAGGTTGGTGAAGATGAGGGGGATACGCTGCGCTTAATACCTGAAATGTCAGAGATTGCTGCGGAGAATAGATGAATCATCGGCACAACGCGGCCGACTAACGGCCATCCACGATATTAACAAATAAGTGCTGCAGGGCCGAGGATTAGTCATGTGAAGCACAGAGAGAGAGAGACTCCGAGGTCTAGTCATGCTTTCTAGGCTCTTGGAGAAGTAAAATAAAAAGGCATTAGTGATCCTTTATGCTCATCAAGAGGGAACAAAAGCGTAAGCAAGAACAGAAAGTGGCTCCTCTTTGTGATGCCTCGCTGAAGTTAAGGCGTAATATTTCATTGCCTCAGCACTCTATTCATTTTGTCACTCACACACTGTACCGACTGTCACTGTACTTCTCTACAGCACGCTCAGCTTCCATTCATCTTTCCTGCCGTAATGTTTTTATTGAAATTCAGCTTTCAGACTCAATTAAAAGCACACAGGAAGTACAACAACGAGAAAGGCTGGAAAGGATTGTGCGCTGAAAGCTGCACTTGGATTTAATTGGAATAAATTGGAAGATGGAACAGAATCAAAAATAAAGGAAAATATTTTATTTTTTTTAAATGCCAGGTGCTGCAAACTTCTGCTAATTTTTTAATAATCATTTAAATATGCAAATGAGGGAACTCAGCATTTATTTTTGCGCTGATTTGTGTGGCATGAAAAAGTTACTAGAAGTAGGTTGCATCCATTATTTATATTTTTTCCTGCTGATTCATTGATTAATTAATTTTTAAGCTACAGATATTGTTATATTATTATAGTTCTATATTCATATTACTTTTAGTTCATTTTAATTTGTGGGAAAAAATATCACCTAACATCAAAGCTGTTTAACATATTTAAATATATGCAAATTAGAAGCTCCGTCGTGAATCGGCTCATTGGCTTTAATACGTTTTGGTCCCGCCCACTTAGAATCAGCAGATCAAAGGGAATGTAGGTTTTGCAAACATTGTACAAATCTCAGTGTTTATTGCACAGCACTCTTTCAAATGTCCCGCCTTCTCCATATGATGATTGGGAGATCTTTTCAAAAGGGGCGGACCTCATATAGCTAACTGCCAATCAGAATCGGTAATGAACATGACTGACGTCTCACAGCGTCGCTGCTTATTTTATCACTGCAAATTGGTAAAAATTGTAAATAAATTGAAAGTATAAACCTTGTTTGTTTTTGGAATATTTATAGTTTATATAGCTGACCTGATCTTTAGCTAGGTAGTTTTAATGTGACGTAGCAAACACCGCTAACTTTGTCAACAGAACACATACCTGTGCTAATTGTATTTTGCAAAACCCCCTCAAAAATCATCAATAATAACAATACTAATAATAATAATGGTGCCGTTTTCAGTAATATATTGTTATAAATATCTGCACAGCGTTAAAAACAAACGTGTTCTGGCAGAAAGTTCCAGACACTGCACCTAAAATGTGTTAAAAAAAACAACAACACATCTGCTGTTTGTAACAGGAATGAAATCAATACATATTTCAAATACACATTTTCGTAATTAAAGGGTTCATTTGTAAAAGCTACAGAAAAGCGAGCAAACATCGTCTCGTGAAGCAGCAAGGCGACGGCGAAGGCGTGCACACACCACATGCCGCGTGCACACACCCCAAGGCGTACGAACCGGCGTGTGAAATTATTGCTCCTCCACAGGCTGAGAAAAATTTATCACAAACTTATCACATGGACAAGAAGTCATTCTGAAGAAACCAATAATGTCAGCAAGCAGAAGGGAATCTTTCCGAATAAACAGTTATGTCATGGCCTAGCAGTGGTAGCTCAAGTGGTTAAGGCTGTGGGTTGTAGACCGGAAGATCAGGGGTTCAAGCCCCAGCACCACCAAGCTGCCACTGTTGGGCCCTTGAGCAAGGCCCCCAACCCACCCTGCTTCAGGGGTGCTGTTTCATGGCTGGCACTGTGTTCTGACCCCAAGGATGGGATATGCAAAGAAAAGACTTTCACCGTGCAGTAATGTATATGTGACAAATAAAGTCAACTTAACTTAATTCACTGTGAGCCGGTCCCCGTGATATAACTTTTGCTATATAAACAATATAAGCACGTATATTGTCTGACCTTCTGACCAATCAGATAGACATCGAGATGAAAAACTGCAAAAAAAAATCACAACTCTGCACTAAATTTGTTTTTACTTCCTCAAGAAGTTTACCCTCGTCTCCCGTCATTTCATCCTCTCTCACTCAAATTGACGCTAACATGTCCCACACAAGATCCGGCTCTAACGCTATCAAAACCACCTCAGATCTCTGTCTCTCAGCTCACAGGCTTCACCAGCAGAGACTCGCGAGGCCATCTGAGCCCAGTGCAGGTGGTCATCTCTCGTCTTTCATCACAAGAGCTGCCTGGATCTGATGAGACCAGCTTTGATATGATCGAATTGCTCAGATCCAATTTCTGACCGGTGAAAAGTCAGACTGCGTCCTCGCTGTCCTTCAGCGCCGAGTTTGTGTCAAAACAGGCAAGAAAATGTTGGTGTTTCTGTCGGGGTTCAAGATTTATACGCCGTTTTCATAGTGCGGGAATTTTGTTAAGAAGTTACGTGAAAGTTACAGACGTGGGCGGAGTCTGTATTACTGTGGACTATTAATCTGACAGCTTGATGTGAACACATTATGTCACATTAAAATTCACAGTTTTAGGGTGCTTTCACATCTCTCGTTCGGTTCATTTGGTCCGAACCAAGGGCAAACAATTATACATTGTAGCATTTTTCAGCTTTTTTGGTTCCTTTTCACACCACACTGATTGCTTTGGTCCGAACCAGTTGAAACGAACCAAAATGCAGTCACATGACAACATCCACATCACTCATTGGCCATGGCGTATTTCCTAAACTGCTTTTCGATTGGTCAGAATTTACGTGCGGGAAAATTCCAACATAAGAGGAAAAGCCAGCAAACAACACGGAGACAACACAACTATGGAGAGATGACTCCGCGGGCTGGTTTTGTCCCTGGCCATAATCTATTACATTGTTTGTATACACCACAATATGCAAACAATGCATTTCTATAATGAAGCGCGGATGCGGCTTGAAAACAACGTTCTAATGCACTGCAAACGGCGAGCGCGCATCGCTCGTCACTTCAAGCGGAGGCGTGCATTAATTTTTCTTAACTAAAGTGCAAACTGTCAACAAACACTTCCTCATCCCATAATGCACAGCGCAGCTGACTACGGCAGCTGGTTTAGTCCAAAAGTGATCAGTACTTTTTGCAGTTGGGTCTGTTCGAGGTCGGATCACGTTCTCACCACAAACGAACCGCTCCAGAGTTCGTTTGAAAGCGTACCGAGACCACCTCTTCAAGCGCACCTCTTTTGGTGCGCACCTGAGTGCGATTGCTGCTTTCACACCTGACCAAACGAACCGCACCAAAAGGGGAAACAAACTCTGGTACGATTCAACCGAACTAAATGAGGCAGGTGTGAAAGCACCCTTAGCTGTAAATCCAGACAAAAAGCTATGGGATGCCATGTTATTATGGACTCATCTGTTTTGAGTGCTGGGTCAGCTTATCCTTCAAACCGTACCATGTTTTCTTTCTGCAGGAAACTCCCCAAAATACTGCTGTTATTATTTAATTCCACATCTAAACACTCAACTTAAAGTGTAACCCACATCGCCAGCACACTCATTTCATGGCCTCAATTTAAAATCTCGTGGCTTCATTCGGTTGCCTGCAAGGAACCAGTGGAATCTCTGGACTCCCTAAAAAGCAGTCGTGACCATACCATAACGAAATGAAACCTGTATTGATGACCTTCTGGAGCAAGCGATGGTCCAAACAGCTCCAGATAGAGATTTCTACTTCACGGCCCAGAGGACGATGAACCTAGCAGATGAGAAAAGATGGACTTGGCGTCCAATTTCTCATTCCGCAGCCAGCCTTGGCCCGATAATGAGGTGGATCTCAATTATGCTGCCGCGCCGCTGTGAAATGGACCGGGGGGGCTCCTGCTACTGCGCCTCTCGAGGCCCTTCAAGCCCTCTTGTCCAAATTGAACTGATGGAGCAGAAAAGCCATTTTGATTTTTTCGCTCTCACCTCCAAACCGGAGCCCAGGCACTACGAAAAACAGCGGGCCCACCACCGATTCCGGCCAAGGTTGGGCCATGCTGTCGGCGCTTCGCATCATAGAGGCATAATTAGATTTGCGCTGACAGTCTGTTGACACGGGATATATTAATTGGGGTGCCTCGGATTGACATGCATTTAGATAGCCACATCATAAATGCATGAAACTCGGCACGGTGCACACTAATTGCGTTGAGTTCCGTAATTATGGCCCGCGTGATTAATGGCGCCTCCTGTCACCAGCATATGGCAAAATTGACCTCACGGTTATTGAGTTAGCAGGCCAATCAGAGAAAGAGGTAGGGAGGGAGGGATTCAGAGGGAGGGAGTGAGGGGGGACGACTGGGATGTCAGCTGCTCCGTTCTGATTGGATTAAAGTCTACTGTCGAGAAGTTCGTTTTTTTTTTCTACTTACCTCTTAGGAATGTGATGGACGGCAGCACAGCTGCCACCATCGTGTCCTGTTTTTGGCTCATACTATAACGTAAATGGGATTGGAATTTCCTTAGAACAAGATAGAATTGTGGTAGCTGCTTTCAGGTGATTTCCACCTTCAGAGTGATGAGAGTTTTTCTGTACATTCCACAGATCTGGTGCCGAACAGCCTGGGCCTGCACTCCCTCCACCCGTCTCCCAGTCCACTGGCCTCCGACCATCAGGCTCCATCTCCCACGCAGCTGCACTACCAAAGCAAAGTCCAGCACCGCCGATTCTCCATGGAGGTCAGTAGCACTGATGTTCTTCCAAGAACCGAGGAACATGACTTTTTTTTTCACCTCCAATCTCTCCATAACTATGTGATCAAAAGGATTCCATTCTTTGATAAAGCTAATTTTATATTATAAGTGAGTGCTGGAAGCGTGGAGGTGTATCTTAAGCGCCATCTGTCAATTCCTCAAGGATTTTTGAGATGGTTACCAGTTCTTGGTATTTGATGGAACCTTCTAATTGGAGTCTCAAACAGGGTTCCTTTTTCAGAAAAGGTTCCATGTAGAAAACAGTAATAAATCAAGAACTGGTAACCACCCAAAGAACCTTTCAGGAACATCTTTTTTTTCAAGGGTGTACCTGCGTAGCATGAGATTAGCTTCTGAAACGCCACTGAATAATGAGTTCTACTTCAGTCGACCCTTTGTTGGAAACCCCACCAGCGAGGGTTCCATGTAGGGGTCTGTTTTTAATAACCTGACTATTATATATCCTTTCTTTAGGAAATTCTTTTTGATGGAAAAGCAGCAATTTCAGAGTGCTGTAGTAACTCCAGAGTGGAGAAGAAATAGCAAAGTGGAGAAGAAATCAGCGTAGTGTAGTAATATAGTAACATCAGAGTAATATAGCAATATAGAAAGACTGGAGTGGTGTAGTTATAAGTGATATCAGTGATGTAACAACATTAGAGTAATACTGTATTAATATCAGAGTAATGTAGTAAGAGCAGAGTGATTTTAGAATAGTTTAGCATTATAGTAACATAGGACCATCAGAGTAATGTAGTAATGTGTGAGTAATACAGTAATATAGAAAGATTAGGGGAATACTTTAATATCAGAGTAGTATAGTAATATCAGAGTAGAGTGATATCATCATAGTGTAGTAATCTAGTAACAGGATGATCAGAGTAATGTAGTAATGTGTGAGTAATACAGTGATATAGTAATACAGTGATATAGTTATACAGGACTATGTCATAGTAACAGTAATATAGTAACATCAGAGTATGTGAGACTAATACAGTAATATAGTAACATTAGAATATGTGAGAGTAATACAGTAATATAGTGTTACGGGTAGCGGGGCTGAGGTTGGACCACTAGGGGGCTCTCAGCAGGGGTTTGTCTTGTCATGTGTGGTTTTGTTTATGTTGGCCATGTGGTGTTGTTAAGCCCCGCCCTGTCCTATTGTGTCATGATGAATGTTCACCTGTGCCTAATGTGTCCATGATTATGTTTCCTATTTATAGTCCTGTCTGTGTCTGCTTTGGTTGCTAGTCCTCGTTTGTATGTAGGCCGAATGTAGTGTCGCGGTTCATGTTTGTTTGTTTTATGTTAATAAAACCCCTGTCCATGTCGAGCTTTGCGTTTGGGTCTGTTATATCCTGCCGGACACTACCGGCCGTAACATTAGAATATGTGAGAGTAATACAGTAATATAGTAACATTAGTGTATGTGAGAGTAATACAGTAATATAGTAACATTAGGGTATGTGAGAGTAATATAGTAACATTAGAATATGAGAGTAATACAGTAATATAGTAACATTAGGGTATGTGAGAGTAATATAGTAACATTAGTGTATGTGAGAGTAATACAGTAATATAGTAACATTAGGGCATGTGAGAGTAATACAGTAATATAGTAACATTAGAATATGTGAGAGTAATACAGTAATATAGTAACATTAGGGTATGTGAGAGTAATATAGTAACATTAGAATATGAGAGTAATACAGTAATATAGTAACATTAGAATATGTGAGAGTAATACAGTAATATAGTAACATTAGGGTATGTGAGAGTAATATAGTAACATTAGAATATGAGAGTAATACAGTAATATAGTAACATTAGAATATGTGAGAGTAATACAGTAATATAGTAACATTAGAATATGTGAGTGTAATACAGTAATATAGTAACATTAGGGTATGTGAGAGTAATATAGTAACATTAGAACATGAGAGTAATACAGTAATATAGTAACATTAGGGTATGTGAGAGTAATATAGTAACATTAGAATATGAGAGTAATACAGTAATATAGTAACATTAGAATATGAGAGTAATATAGTAACATTAGAATATGTGAGAGTAATATAGTAACATTAGAATATGTGAGAGTAATACAGTAATATAGTAACATTAGGGTATGTGAGAGTAATATAGTAACATTAGAATATGAGAGTAATATAGTAACATTAGAATATGTGAGAGTAATATAGTAACATTAGAATATGTGAGAGTAATCCAGTATTATAGTAACATTAGGGTATGTGAGAGTAATATAGTAACATTAGAATATGAGAGTAATACAGTAATATAGTAACACTAGAATATGAGAGTAATACAGTATTATAGTAACATTAGAACATGAGAGTAATACAGTAATATAGTAACATTAGTGTATGTGAGAGTAATACAGTAATATAGTAAAAATTAGGGTATGTGAGAGTAATATAGTAACATTAGAATATGAGAGTAATACAGTAATATAGTAACATTAGAATATGTGAGAGTAATACAGTAATATAGTAACATTAGAATATGTGAGAGTAATACAGTAATATAGTAACATTAGGGTATGTGAGAGTAATATAGTAACATTAGAATATGAGAGTAATACAGTAATATAGTAACATTAGAATATGTGAGAGTAATACAGTAATATAGTAACATTAGGGTATGTGAGGGTAATATAGTAACATTAGAATATGAGAGTAATACAGTAATATAGTAACATTAGAATATGTGAGAGTAATACAGTAATATAGTAACATTAGAATATGAGAGTAATACAGTAATATAGTAACATTAGAATATGAGAGTAATATAGTAACATTAGAATATGTGAGAGTAATATAGTAACATTAGAATATGTGAGAGTAATACAGTAATATAGTAACATTAGAACATGAGAGTAATACAGTAATATAGTAACATTAGGGTATGTGAGAGTAATATAGTAACATTAGAATATGAGAGTAACACAGTAATATAGTAACATTAGAATATGAGAGTAATATAGTAACATTAGAACATGTGAGAGTAATACAGTAATATAGTAACATTAGAATATGTGAGAGTAATACAGTAATATAGTAACATTAGTGTATGTGAGAGTAATACAGTAATATAGTAACATTAGGGTATGTGAGAGTAATATAGTAACATTAGAATATGAGAGTAATACAGTAATATAGTAACATTAGGGTATGCGAGAGTAATATAGTAACATTAGAATATGTGAGAGTAATACAGTAATATAGTAACATTAGAATATGTGAGAGTAATACAGTAATATAGTAACATTAGGGTATGTGAGAGTAATATAGTAACATTAGAATATGAGAGTAATACAGTAATATAGTAACATTAGAATATGTGAGAGTAATACAGTAATATAGTAACATTAGAATATGTGAGAGTAATACAGTAATATAGTAACATTAGGGTATGTGAGAGTAATATAGTAACACTAGAATATGAGAGTAATACAGTAATATAGTAATATTAGGGTATGTGAGAGTAATATAGTAACATTAGAATATGTGAGAGTAATACAGTAATATAGTAACATTAGAATATGTGAGAGTAATACAGTAATATAGTAACATTAGGGTATGTGAGAGTAATATAGTAACATTAGAATATGAGAGTAATACAGTAATATAGTAACATTAGAATATGTGAGAGTAATACAGTAATATAGTAACATTAGGGTATGTGAGAGTAATATAGTAACATTAGAATATGAGAGTAATACAGTAATATAGTAACATTAGAATATGAGAGTAATACAGTAATATAGTAATATTAGGGTATGTGAGAGTAATATAGTAACATTAGAATATGTGAGAGTAATACAGTAATATAGTAACATTAGAATATGTGAGAGTAATACAGTAATATAGTAACATTAGGGTATGTGAGAGTAATATAGTAACATTAGAATATGAGAGTAATACAGTAATATAGTAACATTAGAATATGTGAGAGTAATACAGTAATATAGTAACATTAGGGTATGTGAGAGTAATATAGTAACATTAGAATATGAGAGTAATACAGTAATATAGTAACATTAGAATATGAGAGTAATACAGTAATATAGTAACATTAGGGTATGTGAGAGTAATATAGTAACATTAGAATATGAGAGTAATACAGTAATATAGTAACATTAGAATATGTGAGAGTAATACAGTAATATAGTAACATTAGGGTATGTGAGAGTAATATAGTAACATTAGAATATGAGAGTAATACAGTAATATAGTAACATTAGAATATGAGAGTAATATAGTAACATTAGAATATGTGAGAGTAATACAGTAATATAGTAACATTAGAATATGAGAGTAATACAGTAATATAGTAACATTAGAATATGTGAGAGTAATACAGTAATATAGTAACATTAGGGTATGTGAGAGTAATATAGTAACATTAGAATATGAGAGTAATACAGTAATATAGTAACATTAGAATATGAGAGTAATACAGTAATATAGTAACATTAGGGTATGTGAGAGTAATATAGTAACATTAGAATATGAGAGTAATACAGTAATATAGTAACATTAGTGTATGTGAGAGTAATATAGTAACATTAGAACATGAGAGTAATACAGTAATATAGTAAAATTAGAATATGTGAGAGTAATACAGTAATATAGTAACATTAGGGTATGTGAGAGTAATATAGTAACATTAGAATATGAGAGTAATACAGTAATATAGTAACATTAGTGTATGTGAGAGTAATATAGTAACATTAGAACATGAGAGTAATACAGTAATATAGTAACATTAGAATATGTGAGAGTAATACAGTAATATAGTAACATTAGGGTATGTGAGAGTAATATAGTAACATTAGAATATGAGAGTAATACAGTAATATAGTAACATTAGTGTATGTGAGAGTAATATAGTAACATTAGAACATGAGAGTAATACAGTAATATAGTAACATTAGAATATGTGAGAGTAATACAGTAATATAGTAACATTAGGGTATGTGAGAGTAATATAGTAACATTAGAATATGAGAGTAATACAGTAATATAGTAACATTAGAACATGAGAGTAATACAGTAATATAGTAACATTAGAATATGTGAGAGTAATACAGTAATATAGTAACATTAGGGTATGTGAGAGTAATATAGTAACATTAGAATATGAGAGTAATACAGTAATATAGTAATATTAGGGTATGTGAGAGTAATATAGTAACATTAGAATATGAGAGTAATACAGTAATATAGTAACATTAGAATATGAGAGTAATACAGTAATATAGTAATATTAGGGTATGTGAGAGTAATATAGTAACATTAGAATATGAGAGTAATACAGTAATATAGTAACATTAGAATATGAGAGTAATACAGTAATATAGTAACATTAGAATATGTGAGAGTAATACAGTAATATAGTAACATTAGGGTATGTGAGAGTAATATAGTAACATTAGAATATGAGAGTAATACAGTAATATAGTAACATTAGAATATGAGAGTAATACAGTAATATAGTAACATTAGAATATGTGAGAGTAATACAGTAATATAGTAACATTAGGGTATGTGAGAGTAATATAGTAACATTAGAATATGAGAGTAATACAGTAATATAGTAACATTAGTGTATGTGAGAGTAATATAGTAACATTAGAACATGAGAGTAATACAGTAATATAGTAACATTAGAATATGTGAGAGTAATACAGTAATATAGTAACATTAGAATATGAGAGTAATACAGTAATATAGTAACATTAGTGTATGTGAGAGTAATATAGTAACATTAGAATATGAGAGTAATACAGTAATATAGTAACATTAGAATATGAGAGTAATACAGTAATATAGTAACATTAGAATATGAGAGTAACACAGTAATATAGTAACATTAGAATATGTGAGAGTAATACAGTAATATAGTAATATTAGGGTATGTGAGAGTAATATAGTAACATTAGAATATGAGAGTAATACAGTAATATAGTAACATTAGAATATGAGAGTAATACAGTAATATAGTAACATTAGAATATGTGAGAGTAATACAGTAATATAGTAATATTAGGGTATGTGAGAGTAATATAGTAACATTAGAATATGAGAGTAATACAGTAATATAGTAACATTAGAATATGAGAGTAATACAGTAATATAGTAACATTAGAATATGTGAGAGTAATACAGTAATATAGTAACATTAGAACATGAGAGTAATACAGTAATATAGTAACATTAGGGTATGTGAGAGTAATATAGTAACATTAGAACATGAGAGTAATACAGTAATATAGTAACATTAGTGTATGTGAGAGTAATACAGTAATATAGTAACATTAGGGTATGTGAGAGTAATATAGTAACATTAGAATATGAGAGTAATACAGTAATATAGTAATATTAGGGTATGTGAGAGTAATATAGTAACATTAGAATATGTGAGAGTAATACAGTAATATAGTAACATTAGCATAACACTCTAATATCTGTAGTCTGGTAACAGAAGAATAACATAGCAATATTATAGAGTAATATTTCAGTGATATACTGTATTGTATGTGCTGTATTCAGTACTGACTGAAAATCTAACAGATCATGTGACATCTCTTTCAGGACCTCAGGTTTCCTGTGTAGTGTCTGTGTGCTCTGAATAAATAGGAAATGTTTTACTGGAATCTTTAACACCGTGATGTAGGGAACGCTGGTGATGCACAGCACAGGAACGAGTGGTTTCACCGAGTCGAACAGTAACAGTGCTCAGGAAATGTGTGAGTAATGTGTAGAAGTCCGGTGGTGAGTTATTGCTGGAATTCTCATCACCGTGACAGTGCACCCGAAGGATCGAGTGGCGTAAATGTCAGCGTCTTTCTCAGGGTGACTTTCATCTCGTAGAAAACAAAACAAATCCAAACAAACTCCCAGAAAATGGACCCCTGAGGGGGAAATAACAGATTAATCAAAGTCTCCCAGAACAGCAGCAGCCGCCATCATCATCACCGCCACCTCCTCGTTTCTCTCTCTCTCTCTCTCTCTCTCTCTCTCTCTCTCTCTCTCTCTCTCTCTCTCTCACACACTCTCAACCCACCATTACTCGCCTGTCCCCCACAAGCCCTGATTGTGTGTGAAGGACAAATACCAGCCTCGTATTCCAGCCCTCTCCTCAGTGTCACTTCTGCCAGAGACCCGGCTAAAAGATGGAGGCCTGGACTAAACGCAGCCGACGGGTTATTTTTAAGTCAGGCTTCATATCGCGCTGCGTTCCGAGTGCTCCCAAGCCTCGCTGTCAGACTTGGTGTTCAGCAGCAATGTATCTCGAGGAGGAAAATTGCACTGAATGCCCTCTCCATTTTCAAATCCATTGGGTTCCTTTCTGGCCTCTAGAAGCTTTTATCGGCCACGTGCACCCTTATTTCAGTCTCGCCAGCCAGGCTCAAGGGAAAGCGGGACGAGGAAAAAAAGCCTCTTTGCTTTAAATTGCTAGATAGGTTTATTGTGCAGCTGTACAAAACCTCCTTAAGAAGCAGTGGGACAGAGATTCCCCAGAATTCCAGGCTTCATTCTGAGCAGAAGCGAAGGTTAGACGAAATTCAAGAAGCTTTGAGCACTTTCTTAAAAACATGACAGCATCATCTTTTTTTATTTCTTTTTTTTTTTTCTTTTCTCGGTTTGACGTTCACCCCTGAAGGACAGAATTTAAGCGAGACAGAATCTCAACACCAACACGCACCACAATACCTGTTTTCCTTCAGACTTTTTTTTCTTTGATTTCCTCTTCCGCAGTTACGAGATGACAAACGTGTCAGGCGCAGCTTGATGTCCTGACGTGCTAAGCTGGGATGAGTTTCTAAAAATGCATTGCAGAACAAAAAACATCGTTAGCACAGGGTGGAGAAAAAAAAAAGTTTTTATGATGATTTTGGGAAAAAAAAAATGTTCTGATCATTTGCATGTGTGTTCTTATATCTTAGTGGGGACCAAAATGTCTCTACAAGGATAGGACAATGCAAGGTCCTCATAAGTGTGTGTGTGTGTGTGTGTGTGTGTGTGTGTGTGTGTGTGTGTGTGTAGGACGTCAGTAAGGGGATGGCTCTGCCCATGGACATACGTTTGCCACCGAATTGCCACCGAATGCCACAGCTGGAAAGCCCAGAAGACTGCAAACCACTTAGCCGCACGTCCAGACGAGCCTCACTGGTTAGACACACACACACACACACAAATACACACTCTTTGATATACTGTGGAATGTGATCTTATCCACCTTATCTTTAAAGGCAGAAAGGATATTTTTCATGATTCTCAAATACCTTGTGTCATCAAGATCTAGCTAATAAAAACGCGACTTTGTGCTGTTATAGGAAACTATAACAAGCGGTGTAACAGTTACCAAACCAGTGTTAACTAATTTCTATAACAAAGTTCGTTTATAACAGAATTCTCTTCTACCTCTCGTATAATGTATACTGTTTTATTTAAGCCAATGATATGACGTAATCCTGATCCGATAATTAACATTTAAAGAAACAGCTTCCTGTTATCGATACATTATAACAGCTATAAACGTTCGTTCTCTCATAAGCCTATCATTTTTTTTTGAAGAACCTTAAAGTGTAAACTCCTGCAGATGCAGTAAAACTGTAAGCGCTGACACTGGAGACTCCTTCCTTAATATCTCCTTCAAGAAAACTTCACTGGAGGTTGCTGTTGCTATAGAAAGATTTCTTTAAAATCTTCAGATCTCATACATCATAATCCAGATCTCGACAGAGGGGCGATGTAGAAATAAAACAACCAAATTAAATCTCGAAAACAAGCCTGTCACTTTCCTAAAAATAAGGTGGATAAAGAAGTTCTTTCCAGGAAAAAAAAAAAAGCAAAAGATTATTAAGAATTAACGATTTATAACAGACGAGTGTCGGTTTTAGTCACACATTCCGTTTCTATTTTACGCTTTCGAGATCAGGGCCATAAAACACAATGAGCTGAGAAATTAAACACAATTATGTGAATGAAAACGTTACAGCAAGCCTTGTCTTTTATCTTCAGGCTGACTTCGGGTTCGGGAAACTGGAGACGTACGTGAAACTAGGCAAACTGGGAGAGGTGAGTCAAGAGAACTGCTCGAATAGTGCTTGTTTTCTCAGTACAGTACGACAAATTCATTTATTACACACACACGCAGACACACACACACACACACACACACGATTACTAAAATAGCAGTCGAAATAGCTCAGTAGATCAATTTGCTCTTTCACAAAACATTTTCCATTAACTGTCAAAAATACAGACACGCTATTCAAAAATAACAAAAAAGGTGCCCAGTATACAGCCCTGAGGGATACCCTAAAAAATCTGTGTGGATAAATCAGAGAGGCAGCGATAACAAGCAGAAGTGTGCCAAAGTGAATACTAAATCTGAGCCAGGACTTTAATCTATTATACATTTATTATTTAATGGAAGTTTTTGCTTTTGGCGAAGTAGCCGTGTTGCGAGAGTTACATGCTAAACAAATAAAAAATTGAAGGAATGAAACACCTAAGGGCTCGACGTTACGGGAATATAATCCACAACCCTGTTACTGAGCTACTGTTCCCAAGCTCGAAGATGATTATTTCCCTATAACGGAACATCCGGAAGTGTTTTATTCCTTTTATACAGCAGCAGATTGCCTGCGATTAAATTTTTCACAACAAAACCTTTATTACACGTCATACTTTTTATTCATTTATCCAAAAATCGTTAGTTTTTCCCTTATCAGCTTATATATTTTTTCTATCTCAAAGAAGGAAAGTCCTGGAGAACAGACAATTTTGATGATGAAAACTCCTTAAAAAAACGTTTTCTCCTCATAGAAATTGATGAATTCGCACTACGTGGACGATGCCTTTTTTCTTGGTTAAGGAAAAACTTAGAATTATTAGATTTTTTTTCTCATCATGAGGATGATCCATCGCACAGTGAGCTTATTTTTTAAATGTGTTATGCAAGATATTAGAATTGATGACCAGATTTGAGGAGATCTTCATGTTGTAAAGAAAATATTTCATCTCGGTTCTATCACTAGTTAAGACATGTTGTTGTGTGTCTTTTTTTTTTTTTTTTTTTCTTCATTGCTCCATCCATGTTCTAAATCCTGGCATGACTTTTATCTCGGTTTCTACACCAGGGCACTTACGCTACTGTATTCAAGGGGCGCAGCAAGCTGACGGAAAATCTGCTGGCCCTGAAAGAGATCCGGCTTGAGCATGAAGAAGGAGCCCCTTGCACCGCCATCAGGGAAGGTAGCGTCCGTCTCCAGAACAACTTCACAATAACAGGCCATTTTTAAGCTCCCCAGTTGTTAAAACTCCAGATTTGTGGTCGGGAGTGCAAATCCTAGACTAGTGAGCTGCAGGCTTCCTCTCCCCCGGGCTTAAATCTCTCTCCTAAATGAGAGTCCGAGGACGTGACGGGAATGGGTAAAGATGGAGCGTCACCGTGAAGCAAGGCTGCCACCCAGTGTTCTAGCTGGGAGTACAAAATGTAGTGAAGCAGAAGTGCTAGAACGACGAGGTGTAGCAGAGTATCGGCATCTCTGAGAGCTAATGAATGAGACAACAGACCAACAAGGATTCTCAAACAATCGAGAGTTCCTGAGGTCTACAGTCTACAGTCAGGTCGAGTCGATTCTTCAAGGCTTCTTCTTCAAGGGTTCAGATAACAAGCTTCACCCTGAGAGTTAACAGGATTTAGTTAAGAGGAGCCAGGGCTTTATTTGTAAAACATGAGGTTTTAGACGAAGTGAGAGGGAGAGGAAATGAGAAGGTCCCAGAATCTACACACAGTAACATTCATTAAAATAAAAGACAGTAACGTTAAAAAACACCATTTCCTAAATTTGTTGCTGGCTGATTATGCGAGTACGCTATAATTCTTACGTAGCCCTTAGATGTCCTTAAAATGGATCAGTTGTATTATGGGACACATTTAGATTAATCATTTCATTACAAAAAAAATTAAGCTGTAGCCATGTGAGTTCCATGGAGTAAATAACTCTGAATCTAAGAGGTACTTGATCCAGCTGCGGCAGAATCCGTCACAAATAAAGTGCTGACAGTAATAAAGACTAGCTTCAATCTCATGAGTGCTAGATTAGTCTGAATGCTAAATGACTTTGGGAAGTTAACGAGGCTGTGGTAAAAAAAAAAAAAAATGAATGCAGCCTGTGTTAGACTGTCAAATTTCCATTAACTGGACAATTATTATGTGGTCAAAAAAAAACCTCCCATGTAGCCGCCTAAAGCCGCAGAGCTTTCTGAAGAAATCTTGTTATCTGAGTTGTATGCCTCGATCTATGGACACGGCAGTGAAAATCGAATCATATCACGTGTCCTCGCACTGTAACAAGTAACAATGGCTCACGTGACAGTTGCTCGCATCGCACAGCAATCGATAGCTAAATGCCAGAGACGCCGCTGGTCACCTCGGTGTGAAAAGGAGGCTACTGACAAGCAGGGAGTGTTCAGGTCAGTTAGCATGATGCCAACAGAACTTCAGATGGAAAGGAAGTACCAAAGAACAGGGAAAAGGGAAAAAAGAAAAGAACAGGGAAAGGGGAAAGGGAAAGGAACAGGGAAAAGAGAAAACAACAGGGGAAAGGAAAAGAGAAAAGAACAGGGGAAAGGAAAAGGTAAAGAGAAAAGAACAGGGGAAAGGAACAGGGAAAACAACAGGGGAAAAGAACAGGGAAAAGGGAAAGGAAGGGGGAAAAGGGAAAGGAAACTGGAAAAGAACAGGGAAAAGGGAAAGGAAAAGGGGAAAAAAAGAAAAGAACAGGGAAAGGGAAAGGAACAGGGAAAAGAGAAAACAACAGGGGAAAGGGAAAGGAAAAGAGAAAAGAACAGGGGAAAGGGAAAGGAAAAGAGAAAAGAACAGGGGAAACAACAGGGGAAAAGAACAGGGAAAAGGGAAAGGAAGGGGGAAAAGGGAAAGGAAAATGGAAAAGAACAGGGAAAAGGGAAAGGAAAAGAGAAAAGAACAGGGGAAAGGGAAAGGAAAAGAGAAAAGAACAGGGGAAAGGAAAAAAGGGGGAAAGGAAAAGAGAAAAGAACAGGGGAAAGGAACAGGGGAAAGGAAAAGAGAAAAGAACAGTGGGAAGGAACAGGGAAAACAACAGGGGGAAAGGGAAAGGAAAAGGGAAAAGAACTGTGGAAATGAAAGGGGGAAACAAAGGAAAAGGGAAAGGAAAAGGGATAAGAACAGAGAAAAGGAAAAAGAAAAGGGTGTTTTGACTACTGTGTTTCCTTTTATGTTTTTTTTCTCAAACCTGTGAAACACGCTGGTTATTGGTTAATACGGTTACGATGTATTGTTCTTAAATGATAGGGAAATTCATATAAAATTTTGTAAAATCATATCAGAATCAAAATTGTCTTTCTAAAGTTCTATGTAGTATCGTTCTAAGCCTACACAGGTTTTCCCATTTTTGTAAAAATCTGTAGGAACTCTTGAAGAACCCTGATTTATAAGAGAGTTTAAGAGTGTGTTGGTTTACGGAGGTAAATGTGTTTGTGTTGCTGTAGTTTCGCTGCTGAAACACCTGAAACACGCCAATATCGTGACTCTGCATGACATCATCCACACTGACCGCTGCTTCACTCTGGTCTTCGAATATTTGGTAAGACTGCTTCCCTTCTGCTGCTTCTTCTACTGAGTCTACTGAAAGACTGTATTGTTGTCTAAAACGGTAGGAATGATGCTCTGAGATGTCCCATAGTAGCACCTGTCGGGGGTGGGGGTGGGGATTAAGGGGGGCGGGGGGGTGACATCATCAAATCTAACCCTGCTGACCTCCATCAGTATGGTCTAGCTGTGGTCCAAAGCCAGTTATATCCTACACCTAAGTAGGTAGATGGCTGAGGTATGTAGCAGCTTGGCGGATTTGAGACACCACCTTCGCTGAGGTTTACATTAAGTAGCTCTCCATGTATCAGTGGTTACTATAGAAACGGTAAGTCTATCTAGATATGTTCGACCATGTGTAGGCTTGCGTGTTGAGGTGTTTTTTTGTTAACCGAGCTCTGGTTTTGCAGGACAGCGATCTGAAGCAGTACCTTGACAACTGTGGAAACCTCATGAGCATGCACAACGTGAAGGTGCCTCGCTGATCTGCGTCACTTTCCAAGCTGAATTTCCAATTATTTAAATAATAAAATTTAAATCTTTCATCCTGCCTCTTTCTCTCTCTCTCTAGATATTTATGTTCCAGCTTCTGCGTGGTTTATCTTATTGTCATAAGAGAAAGATTCTACACAGGGACCTCAAGCCGCAGAACCTGCTCATCAACGAGAAAGGAGAACTGAAGCTAGCTGACTTTGGTGAGACTCTTTCAGAACGTTACACCAGCGAGGCTTTCTTTCATCTGATCTCAAACTTCATAACACAGATCCCTTATTCTATTCCCCTCAGCAACAGCATGACTTAGTAACTTCAAATGATATAAATCTCAACATGGCGCCGCGCCAATTACCGGGTTACCAGGCAACGTTTCTTTCTCAGATGAATAATGTTTATTCTCTCTCTCTCTCTCTCTCTCTCTCTCGTTAGGTCTGGCAAGAGCAAAATCCGTGCCAACGAAAACTTACTCCAACGAGGTGGTGACTCTGTGGTACCGACCTCCAGATGTCCTGCTAGGCTCCACAGAGTATTCCACTCCCATAGACATGTGGTAAGAACATGCTAATCCGCACAATATGTGCTAACACTGATAGCCTCAGTGGACGGTAACAAATTTTCAAGTGACTGAGAGAAAAAAACACTTCTTTTCTTATCATAAACAGTTATTTTATTTCTTGACACCTATTTAAAATCTTAAACGAGCTAGCAGAACTAGCTATTGGCTCTTGGTGTTGAAGCAGACAGGTTAGCAATGCATTATGGGTGGTACTCCAGTCTACACTGTATAAACTCCACCATTTTTGAAACCTTTGAGTTCATGACAGGTCATGACACCGTGTCAGTGTTTCCCAAAATGGCTGACAGCATGATATTTCGCATTTATGCTAATGTTAAATGTAACTATAGTGTCATTTTAGTCTTTTCTTAAGAATTTATCATCACATCTGAGGCAAATGTTGACATTCTGGGCCGTTTGATCACATTTCATTGTCACTGCCATGTTATATTGTTTGAAAAAAACCTTAACTGCTACATGCTAGCTAACGCTTGGTTTTTTTACCTCAGTTTCCTCACAGGAATGTTTTCACTTGAATTATAGAGGCATTTTAACTGTACAGAGTTGTTTCTTTGGAATTTATCCACACATCTGAGGCAAATATTGATATTCTTGTGAGTTTTATCTTGTTTCATCACCACTACAGCTTTATATTGTTTGAACAAACAGTGTAGCTAGCGCAGAACATAATCTAGTTCCTCATTACAGTATTTTCACTATAATTATAGTTTTTCTTAGGAATTTATCAACACAGCTGAGGGAAATGTTGATATTCTGTTCAATTTTATTTCATTTCCATTGTTCTGTAGCTTGATATTGTGTAAATAAATGCTATCGATGCTGTTTGCTAGCTTAGCTTAGCCTCTTAGCCTCTATATCTCCTAGCTTTACAGCAATGCTACTGTATTATCAGTGAATTTAGCAGTTAATTTGTCATCCAACATCAAAATCAACAGTTTAGAAGTCTTATTTTTAGTTTTATGTTGTATGATAATTGCTATATAAGTTTTTAAGTGCTTCTGAAGCTGTATGAGAAGAGAGAGGTTGATTTCTTGGTGCGTCCATCAGTTTGTTGAAGTTTCTGACTAGAAAAATGCGAAATTCTTCATTCTCTCCCTACGTGATCCTAATCCAGTCCAAACAGGGCTCTCGACGGACTGGATCAGGTGTATTAGAGTCAACAAAAAAATAAATTCCTTTGAGCCTGATACTCTTATTTAGTGAGACCGAATGAGAAAGTGCGCTCTCATGTTACCTTTGGATTACAGGTTCAAGAAAGCTTCTGCTTTTGGAGAACTGGTCATCTCAAAGATCTATTTGTATTGCATTTCTTTCAATGTTTCCTCATATTTCTTACTTTCTCTCTCTCACACACACACAGGAAACTGACTTTTATGCCTCAGAGCACTTGAGTTTTTGATTCAGTGTCAGAAATGGGTTTTTTTTTAAACTCGTGCTGTACTGTTCAATAAAAACCCCTGTGTGGCAGTAATCCAGGGGATTAGCCCAGTAGCCTAATCAATCCATGCGTGACGGCAGCCGCATGTCTCCTCCCGATATCTCCGGCTCACAGACATCCCATGGCCGCCATCCAAATGACAAGAAATCAAAACACGGGCCGCGGGAGCCGTCCTCGAATTTGCCCTAACCGAAAAACAGAGCCAGAAAATCTGTTCAAATCCATTCTTTCATGCGAATTATCCCTGCTGTGCTTAAATGTCAAAGATTTATTCATTTATTTTTGAAATGAATGTTTTTTGCTTTTTTTTATTTCTCGCCCCGAATGTAATGTAATTAAGCAGAGCGTCTGCGTTATTTGTCTTGCATTCAGGGGCGTAGGGTGTATTCTGTACGAATTGGCAACGGGACGGCCCATGTTCCCAGGCTCGACTGTCAAACAGGAGCTGCACCTGGTTTTTGGCCTCATGGGTACGTTCAGCTTTTGACAACTACAACATTCTGAAAAAAAAAAGTCATAAATAAATGTCTTTTTTTTCCGAAACATCTGAGACGTGTCATATGTTTAGCGTAGAAAAAGCTCCAAAGCTCTGAAGAGCATCAGTTCCTACATTTCCCTTGTAGGACCTTATTTGTTTAGCCTTGTGTTTTTTTTTTCTCTCTGATTTGTTATTTACACCTGAAGATATTTCACAATTTATTTATTTTATTTATTTATTTTTCAATAAGGAACCCCGACTGAAGAGACCTGGCCCGGGATTACAGCCAATGAGGAGTTCAAATCCTACACTTTCCCTCTGTACCGAGCCCAGGCTCTAATAAACCACGTTCCCAGGTAACACAAGACCAATTAATCTACAGGTCACAACCCACATGAACCCTCTAGTCTGTGTAGTCACTCCAGAAATATTGGCACCCTTTCAGAAAATGTGCAGGATTTAATAAATAAAGTATCAATATATAACCCTTAATAAATAATATAACATTTATTTATTTTTGTTTGTTTGTTTGTTTGTTTATTTATTTATTTATTTATTTATTTATTTAGGCAATAATTATATACATATAATTTTGATTCTTATATTTTATTTAGGATAATTTTATCACAATATTTAAAACCATTTCATTCTTTTGCAAAATTTTCAAAGTATTGGCACCCTGCATGAAAATGTGTAGAAATTCATCGATAAAAAGAATATCATATAAGCATGTCTGTATACTTGTGGGTTTTTTTTTACTTCCATATGTTTTTTCCTCTTTTTTTTTGTAACTAATTTTCACCCTTTTTCAAAGGTATTGGCACCCTTACAATTAATATTTGTCTGTGCCTTCTGTTCCTGGCATGTTTTCAACTGTGTCAGAGACAGAAAACTTTATTTAATTATGTGCTTAGTTGTTTTGTGTGTGTGTGTGTGTGTGTGTGTGTGTGTGTGTGTGTGTATTTCTATACCTAACTTGTGCTTCTTAGCCATCTGTCTCTTTTGCACTACAAAGTAATGTAAGAATATTTAGCATGAATTTTTAAATATTATGTCTCTTTAATGGTGCTTGTGTGTGTGTGTGTGTGTGTGTATATATATATCATTCTTTTAGATAAATTATTGTTATTTTAAATAAATATTTAATGATGAACATAAAAAGTATTCATTTTTAACCATTCTGTTGAAGGGAGTCAGCTGTGCAACATATGATTAACTTTACTGTCTTTGTACAAGTACAGCAAGATTCAGCGTGTCATGTATTAAATAAAATAAATACATTATTATTATTAATAATAATTAATAATAATAATGTATTTATTTTATAATAATAATAATAATAATAATAATGTAAAGAATAAAGAAATGGATATGCACAATATATTTTTAAAAACCTGAAGTTCATCTGATTTTCTTTGATCTTCTGAACAAAGCTTTGAATAATCAGACGAGGTCACGGCATGTTGGTCAGTTTGTATAAACCTTCCTTTTTTTCCGTGTGTTTCCGCAGACTGGACACAGAGGGCATCGATCTTCTCACAGCTCTTCTGCTGGTGAGTTCAAAGCTGCCCCGACGATTGACCTTTCGTACCCTAACTTTCTTCAAATGAAGTGTAGTTGAAACCAGTTGAACTTTTTCTCCACGTGCCGTCCGAAACCTTTAAGACGTGACCCTGCAACTTTTTAACTTTCACGGATAAGTAAACTTTTGCTTTGTTAGAAATTTTAATTTAAAGTCTCCAGATTATCTCCTCATCATGGCACCTGTTAGTGGGTGGGATATATTAGGCAGTAAGTGAGCATTTTGTCCTCAAAGTTGATGTGTTAGAAGCAGGAAATATGGACAAGCGTAAGGATCTGAGCGAGTTTGACGAAGGGCCAAATTGTGATGGCTAGACCACTGGATCAGAACATCTCCAAAACTGCAGCTTGCCCATGTGGTCCGATCCAACAGATGAGCTACTGTTGCTGAAATTGCTGAAGAAGTTAATGCTGGTTCTGATAGAAAGGTGTCAGAATACACAGTGCATGATGGTACACAGTATAATGTTATGCCTGGTCTGTGTATGTACAATTCAATTCAATTTATTTGTATAGTGCTTTTAACAATGGACATTGTCTCAAAACAGCTTTACAGAAGTATAGTTTAGTTACTATTTATCCCTAAAATTTAGCCCTAATGAGCAAGCCTGAGGCGACGTTACACTATACGCTATATACATTACTGTCCAAAGAGAAGTGTCAAGTGAATATAAAAAAGAAAATGCTTCCTGAACTAATGAAATAACGTAAAAATCATATCATGTCAGTCCTTGTGGTGCATCAGTAGTCTCAGGTACACATCGTACACCGTTAAGTGTACGATGTTACCATCAACTGCTAAGATTTGCTAAGAATCATCAGTGTTTCACTTGACATATTTCCCCTGGGTCCTAGTAAACCCCGGGTTAAGGGAATCCTGAGGTTGTGTAGTTAGAGGTTTCACACTGCTCACACTTTCCCCAGGGTTAACACTGAATCCTGACTCTTCATAATCGGACTTTTCACACTCTATATTCCTAAACCCCGCCATAACCTTCTTCTCAGTTGCATATTCACGCATCAACAACCCTGATTGGATAAATCCAGCATGCGGCTGCTTTAAATAACGGCTCGCCTCACGCTTTCACATCAGTGAGGAAAAAAGTTCAGGTTTGTCGTTCTGCATGTTCTGTTATCTTTCACAGCTTTATTATCTTATTTGCTCTTTTTTAAGTTTGTCGTGAAGTCAACCACCTGATGACTCATTGATATCTGACTTCCACTAATGTTCCAGTCAGTTCCTAAAACTCTCTTCTTCTTCTTCTTCTTCTTCTTCTTCTTTTTTTATTATAATTTCTGACTCCAGCTTGTCCTGAACAGACTGTTCTGATCCTAGCTGTAAAAATAAGCATCACTGCCTCCTTTTTGCTCTAATTGGCCTTTTTTACTCATCATCATTTGACATTATGTAATTCTGTAGCTGTTCAGTTCCTGATTGGCTGACCGTTGCTAAGCAACAAACCTGTAACCTTCGAACGCTGCATCGTTACACTGCAGACTCTTTCGGTAACTGTTACATGTTCCTAAATCATACATTTTTCTTTCTTAAACAGCAGCAATATAAATCTTTATTATTATACTCAGGTCACGTGGAGCACCACGTATGCCGCAAGATTCCACGTGGAAGTCGTTACTATGGAAACGATTACATATTAAAACAAGCATCAGAGCTGCTTTTAATAACAAATGACACCTTCAGCATGTTCTGACCAATCAGAATCCAGCATCCGTTAGTACGTGTATATAAAATGTTGGAAAAGCCATGTTAATCCTGCTTAAGAGAAGAGTTTCATAAATAAATAAATAAAATCCTCACAGATCCGTATGAAACGTTCCTCTAGTGGAGGTGAACAGCAGGGTTCAGAGCGACGATATCACGGTGTGAAAAGCACTAAAATCCAATTTACTATTTTGCACTTTTACAATTCGATTGCTGCATATATTCTTTTCAGAACTTTAAGACGTCTTCCGAGGAACGTTAGTGAAACCTTCCACACGACCACTCTAACATCCAGGATAATTAAACTCCTTCATCTTATCCTACGCTGTTTTATTTTTCCTTTCCAGCGAACCGTAATCGCCCTTAAACGGTGTCTTTTTAAATTTATTCCAAAACTCTATATCCAAAGTATCCATGCATTTAAAAAATTGACCCTGAACTGCTCCAGCTGTTCAACTTTTCTACTGAAAATTCCGTTTAATCCGTAACTAAGCTGTGGAGTCGGAGCCGTTTCCTCAGATGAATGCGTAGGCTAATTAGGAGTCATAGCGATAGACATCCATCTCTACGTACCTCCTGAGAGATAATGTGGATAGCTACGGTTAACAATGACTTTAGAGAAATCTCTCTCTCTCTCTCTCTCTCACTCTCTTTCACACACACACACACACACACACACAGACACATCTCTCCCGTGCTGACTGATGTTAATACGCTGCTACATATGGTACGAGCAATTAGCTAGCAGGTGACGCTCCACAGAAAATCCTTCATCTTTGTGTTTGCTGAGACAAATGAAGCACGTCTAGAGATATGATTTATTCCTGCATCATTGAGTGCAAAAGTTTGCGCGCCCTCACTTTAAACATCATGAGATTGATGTTTAACGTGAGTTCGAGTTTTAACCCCGTTCTCTTATACACACCGCAGCGCTGACGGACGCTGGGTTCTGATTGGTCAGAAGGTAATGAAGGTGTCATCTGACATTAAAAGCAAATTTTGATATGTTTTAATACGTTTCCATAGTAACGACTTACTCGTGGAATCATGCGGCAAACATGGTGCTTCTTATGACCTGTGGATAATAATAAAGATTTATATTGCTACTGTTTGAGAAAGAAAAATGGATGTTTTAGTAGCATTTATAGAAGGAGTCTCCAGTGTCAGGAAGAGCGAGATAGAGAGAGGTCAGGAATTTTTTCCGCCATTTTTTTTTTCACTTCAATAGAGAAAAAGGAAGTCAGGCTGGTAAAAAAGGGAAAGACTGAACATTCCTCAAGAACGTTCCATTAAAACATTAAAAGTAACACTAAATGTATAAAAAGTACAGCTTTGGTATAAAAGGAATAAAAGCCTTGCTTTTATATAGACTTGGCTAAATGAGTGCAAAAGTTTGTTAGTTTAAAAAACCCCACGTCTTACGGATGTTTTCTCTCAGACACCACGGCGATGACGGACGCTGGATTCTGATTGGTCAGAAGGTGTTAAAGGTGTCGGTTTGATGTTAACAGCAGCTCTTGCGCTAATGCTAAAGTTTTTTTTCCTAATTCAGTGTCTAGGCAAACTTTTATTCTAATACTCTCTACCTCTCGTGTTTTTTTTTATTTCTTATTATCCATTTATAAACTGAAACAAACCGCCGCTTCTCTGTCACCGTGTTCCCCGTAAAAACACGCTGATATGTTTTTATCCTCTTCTCCACCACTGTGGCTCTCCAAAAGGTCAATATTTTCCATTTTAGACGCCGACGTCTGTTTTCCTCGAGTCTGCCGAACTGACAGTCGGAGTCCGTTTGAACTTCACGTCCAAAGCGAGGCTTAAAGAGTAAACATGCGCCGGCTGATTTAGTCATAAGACGCTTTAATGAGGCTCGATGAAACTTGGGAACGTCGTGGGGATTTTCAGCAAACTTTCAGCCCGGAAATGAGATTTTATTTTCGCTCAGCAGAAAGGGAAGCGCATGTGGCCGCACACTGCTCTGCAGATTTATCCAGTTTCTCTAATTGGATTAGCGGATTGTTGAAGTTTAGATCAGATCGGATGAATGATGGACGCAAACATTCAACCGAGAAAGCTTTAGATTGTATTCAAGCTTGTATTTGTTTAGGGTTTGTGTCATTTTTTACTGACGTCACCCAGATGCTGTTATATTAGTTCTACTGAACATCATCCTTCAGTACCACGAGCTAGCTAGTGATGTGAAATTCTTTCCTTAAATACAACATCTGCTTTTACATTCTCTATAAACTTTAACTCTCTTTCCCAGAGGACAAAAAAACTCCTGGTTTTATCGTGTCCATGTTGATGACTGAGTGTCTTTGTCATGTCTCACTCCACAGTGGAGGTTAATATGAAGCTCATATGAAAGTAGACACTCAGGACTTTAAGGATTTGTAGTGTTTCAGAAGGATTTCTGTTTTTCTCCTAGCCTACTAGGGGTGATATATTTATAGAAAAGATCCAAATAAACAAAAACGGTTATTTTTTCCACACAAATGTTTGTATCTTTAAAGTAAATGTTGATCTCAAACCCATTTCTGCTCTCTGAGACGCTCCAAGTGCTTGTTTATCTAAAAAGCAGCTCAGATTTATCTTCAACCAGTAGAATTCTGTGAGAGCAGCAGACAGGGACGGCACTAGCTGTAAAAATAAATAGATGGATGGATGGATGGATGGATGGATGGATGGATGGATTCATCAATGAAGCCAAGATTTTATTGACGTATTTAATAAATATGTTTAAATTAAATATAAAAATATATATAAAATAATTAAAATGTCATTATAAAACATTCATATAATAATATGAACATATAATAAAATGTAATAAAAAAAATTAAACAATAAAAATATGCTAAAGTATATTATATGTGTTATATAATAATCTAGAAATATTACAATATATAATAATAAAAACGAAATGTGCACAATAATATTCTGATTATTTATTGCAGCTTTCATTTCTGATATTTACAATTACCAAGAAATGTGAAACCTACTCAAATTCTGAAATAAATAAATAAAAGAGTAAGTAAATAAAGAAAGAAACAAACAAATAAATACTGAAATAAATACTGAAATAAATAAATAAATTGATAAAAAGAGTAAGTAAATAAATAAAGAAACAAACAAACAAACAAATAAATAAATAAATAAATACCTGTGGTATCTCGTCACTAGTGGGTTTGACAGATATCTGTACAGTCGTGTGGAATGTTCTACAACAAAAATGACACCACGCTACAGCCTCGGGATCATAAACGGATTATTTTGAGTTAAAGTTACCTGGGAAAGGAATCTAGCTTTGTTCCCACAGCTCCTACATCAGATTCCATCAATTACACACTTTATTCAGCAGCCCGAAGGCTCGCAGCCGACTGCAGCCAATTAAAAGAGAGATGCCGCACAACACTGAGACGTATTTAGATTGGGAGCGTGTGAATTTAGCTCTGAAAGAGAGAGAAGTCTGAAAAAGACTGCTGCGAGTTAAGCCGTTCGAACGCCGCCACCACGCGTTGCTTGATTTAGACAGATTTAAGGAGAGCGAGCTGTTTATCTCAGCCTGTGATCAAAGCTAGCAAGTTTTTAAAGACCTTCAGCAAGCAGGAAGTTCTAATCTGCAAGAGCAAAAAAAAAGATTTTGTGTATTTCAGCGCGCCGTGGGTTCCTCAGCCCTCAGGAGCTGCTTCAGAGCCGCCGTTATTAATGAGACACGTGTGCTACGTTATTCAGTGCTTCCTGTTTTCTGCTTTGAGACGCTTTAAGGCTGAGTGCCTGCTCTCGCTCACGTGTTGATAAAGTGCAGTGAAGTGAGAAGCTCCTGTCTGATCTCGAGCGCAGTCACTGTATTTCAGCTCTTTTATCAGAAACGATCGTTTAAGTATGACTTCTTGATCCTCACATGAGGAAGAGTCACAGCTTCACCTGCGTTTACCTGATCAATCCCTCCATCACACACCTGCAGAGAGGAGGAGAGCAAGTTCTCCGAGAAGAATAAATACTGTGTAGAATAAATAATAAAGAATAAATAATCTGATTGATAGATAGATAGATAGATAGATAGATAGATAGATAGATAGATAGACAGATAGACAGACAGATAGACAGACAGACAGACAGACGGATGGAAAGACGGACAGATGGATGGATGGCCAGATTATGGATGGATGGATGGATGGATGGATGGATGGATGGATGGATGGATAGATAGATAGATAGATAGATAGATAGATAGATAGATAGATAGATAGATAGATAGATAGACGGACAGACCGACAGATGAATGGATGGAATTATGGAGAGATAGATAGATAGACAGATAGATATATAGACAGATCGGCAGGTGGGTGGACGGATGGACAGAGAGATAGAAGGATGGATGGATGGATATATTGAAGGATCGACAGATAGATAGATAGATAGATAGATAGATAGATAGATAGATAGATAGATAGATAGATAGATAGACAGACAGATAGATAGATAGATAGATAGATAGATAGATAGATAGATAGATAGACGGACAGACAGACAGATGGATGGATGGATGGATGTAAAGATGGACAGATCGATGGATGGACAGACGGACAGATGAATGGATAGAATTATGGAGAGATAGATAGATAGATGGATGGATGGATAGATAGATGGATGGATGGAGTGTTCGGTCTGTGAGCTCAGTGCAGTGTGTTGTGGTGAAGGCTGTGAGGGAAGTGAGGAGGAATCATGTGAAAAGGTCACCTAAAAATCTCTACACACAAACTGGCAGCTCATGTGGTGCAGAATAACACAGTCACACTTCTGTTACATTTAACCTTACTGAGCTGAACATACACCTCACCTCCATCTCACCTTCTCCATCTCATCTCCTCCATCTCCTATCTCACCTCCACCCTCTCCTCCATCTCACCTCCTTCATCTCATCTCTCACCTCCTCTTCATCACATCCTTTCTTTCTCCTCTGCCTCTTCTCTCGCCTCGTCCCTCTCATTTCACCTGTAAGCTCTCTCATCTTCTCTCCTCTCCTCAGTTCTTCTCTTCTCTCGTCTCTTGTCTCATTTTGTCTTTTCTCATTTTTTCTCTCCTCTCTCCTTTCCCCCACATGCAGCGAGAGAGAAAGGTGACCTGTCAGGGTGATAAAGGAGTGCTAGTGTGCTGCCGAGCGCGCGATCTGTTAGCGGAGACGGCGCCTTAATGAGTCCGAACCTCGCACCTGTTTCTCATCAAACCCCGCCGAGCGTCGGCGTGCCACACGATTGCTCTAACGCGAGCCAATTTTATACCTCGTGAAACATGACAGCTGTGTGACGGCCGCTTCATTTTCTGTTGCATCCATTTGCATGGCCGAGGGATTGATAGGGTCGACATGCTTAGGCTAACTCCGCCGTCCGGCCGGTAATGAGCGGCGGCACGGGGAGGAAGACCTGAAGCTCTGGAGCTCATTACCTCACACCTGTGGAAGGAAAGCATCAGAAACATGTTGAAATGATTCATTTGTCACTTTAGTGTGTTGTTTTTTTTTATTCATCCTGAATAACCTTCTCTGGAATATTTTGAAATCTGGTTAGCAACCCTGACGTCATTATATTGTTATTGTTAGCGCAGTTACGCCGTGGGCAAAGAATTCAGCATCAGGGATAGCACAGGGTTTGACACGGAAAAAAAAACAAAAGAAACTTTCTCACATGAGAAAATTACGACATTTTGGACTCAAATTCCCAGAATGCACCACGACTGAGGAAAAAAACACATCTCTTAAACACACTAAAGGCCAACAGACTCGTTTTATATCAGACTCATTAGTTTAAACTGAATGACGTCTGATAAGTCGCCAGTGTATGAGGAAAAAAAGGGATAATTATTCAGACAGAATGAATTTCTTTCATCTAAGGATGTTTTTATTTTGCAAATTTTTTATATTTCTCCGTCTCGTTGCAGTACGACACCAAAAACAGGATCTCGGCCGAGTCGTCTCTGAGACACACGTACTTCCTCAGTCTGGGAGAAAACATTCACTCCTTAGCAGACAGTGAGTCACTTCACGACTTCCACACTGGATAGACATTCATCTGAGTCTCTTCATGGTGTTTAAACTCATCCTCTTCCGCTTTCTGCAGCTTCGTCAGTGTTCTCACTAAAAGAGGTGCAGCTCCAGAAAGACCCTGAACACCGGAGCTCAATCTTTCATCCAGGTAGTGCAGCTTTAAAGCTTTTATGCTTATAATAAATCAGAACTGGTGACATTAATCATACTTTTTTTCTCCAGATCTCTGGTTCACAGTGTGATCCATAAAACTATAATTTGTTATGATCCTAAGCAGAAACGTGTGGGTGGAGCTTCAAGATGGTGAAAGCTAGTGATTGGTCGAATACAAGCGTTCTAATTCTTTGGACTGGAATGATTTTTTGGTGTATCTACTAGATGTAGAGATATGATATGATGCTATTTAAATGCCTGATGGACAAAAATATTGGGGAAGTGGTAGCTCAGTGATTAAGGTGTTTAAGGAGCTACTGATCAGAAGGTTGTGAGCTCAAATCCCAGGAACTGACACTGCTTGGCTCTTAAGAAAGACCCTTATTAAAAAATGCTAGCTGAGTTTGATGATACTTTGGATGAAATGGTGGTGTCAGCTCTAGGGTCCTGAGTTTAGGTCTCCAGTGTTCCTGGGATTGGTTTCGAATATTCTTGGGATTGGTGTCTAGTGTTCCTGGGATTGGTCTCCAGTTTCCTTGGGTTGGTGTCCAGTGTTCCTAGGATTGGTCTCCAGTGTTTCTGGGATTTGTGTCCAGTGTTCCTGGGATTGGTCTCCAGTGTTCTTGGGCTGGTGTCCAGTGTTCCTGAGATTGGTATCCAGTGTTCCTGGGATCAGTGCCCAGTGTTCTTGGGTTGGTGTCCAGTGTTTTTGGGATCGGTGTCCAGTGTTCCAGTTCCAGCATAACACTGACCAGAATGAATGAAATGAATAAAAAGGAAATGATGTAACTATGTAATTATGTAGGGATAAATACAAATATCCATACATAAACAATAAAAATGACACACATTCCACAACTTTCAACACCCATCTGGATCACAAAAAAAAGAGTTCATGTTTAACTTATTAAAGGGGCAATAAGGGTAAAGTCATGCATTGTCGGCTGATTGGCATTTCTAACTCGTCTGTGTTGAGAAGTTTTGAATCGTTTACGTCTCACAACTTGTTGCAAGAAATTCTCACTTCCACTGAATTTCCACTGTCTGGTGGAAATAATCAATTTTATATTATGATATTAAAAAATATCACAATGTAAATGTGATGCCATTCTAAAACCATATGCAGTAATTATTATTAAAATATTTTTATTAATAGTTTTAATCCTGATACTGTACATGGTGGTTTATTAAATTATTATTTTTTAAATGTAATTTCTCCACATTTTAGGTCGAGGAAAGAACCGCAGACAGAGTATATTCTAGCGGCTGACATACAGAGGGAAGGGAGCATCATCACCGTGAAGCGATGGCTGTAAATCTCAGCAAACTGCCGAGCTGTATCGCAAAGCCTCCTCACACACACACACACACATACAGCTAACTAAAGCCAATTCTTTTCACAACTGTTTTAACAAATTTGACAAAATGACACAATTCCAGCTGAGCAGCTAATTACACAACTTCCCCGCTGTGCTTTCTCAAAACTCCTATCTGGATCACAAAACCCATGTTCGTGTTTAACTTTATAAAAGAAACAATAATTCTCTTGATAATATATATATGATCATTACAAAATGTAAGAAATATAAAATAACACCTACAGTATCATCCTACCAACGTATTTAAAGGACAAATCCACGCTGAACAACATGCACATGCATCTCTCATCTTTGTTTATTACCCACAATGCTGTTATACCTGCTGATAGAGGTGCAGCAGGATTTAGCCATCTACATAAAGAGAGTGATGCGGCGGAGCTTTAGTCTTTTAGTCTCTCCAGCTTTCTCACCTCCTCACTCTACTCAAACAGATCGGCTTCCAAAACGTCACTTTTCATGCTACAGCACGTCATCTCTCTCGCCGCCTCATAGCTCGCTAACTCAGCCACGTAATAACCGCATTGCACTCTGGGACGACGTTCGCGCCGTGAAGTTTTTTAACAGCAAAACCGAAGCGATGAGAGATCCATGAAATCACGTCAGAGCAGAACACGACCGCTGACGTCTCGCAGGAATACGAAAACGCAACTACTTAGCTCCAAAATCACTAAACACACCACAAATATTATTATATGAACATATTAAACATGTATCAGAGTGGAGTTTTCCTTTAAATATGTAAAAATAAATAAATAAATAAAAAATACAGAACAGACAGCACAAAAAGAAACAAGTTTTAATGACATGTTCGTTAGTGACCTGGAAAGACAGAGTCATAGTTACATAGCTACAGGGGAAGCAATTCAGCAAAAATGTGTTCAGGTGTCAAAATGTACCCAATTAGAAGTGGATGCAACTCAAAGAAAGTTAAAAAAGTGAAAGCGGTGAAATGTGCTGAAAGTTTCGCTCTTTTCACATCCCATAAGAATGTGCATGGCTCGCATCATGATTCAATTCAATTCGTGTTACAAATGTTACAGTGAAAGGTTAGAGGCGGAGTTTGGGGCGCAGTTTTGGCATACACTCCTTTCACTTTACAGTCGTATACTATATGTTTGTATTCATATGAACTTAAATGAAGTCAGGAATAACAGGAAGATAATCAACAACAGCTTGATGACGTTGATTATTTTCCTAAAGCAGCACAGCCTGAAGCGATTAATTTCTCTCATACCGCAGCAGTTTGAAAACGATGAGATTTCTAAATACTCATTAATTAACATTTTCGATCCTGTTTGCAGTTAAACGTAGTGTTTTTCCTCTCTTTTGACGTTAGTAAGAAATGTCATTTTAACAGATAAACACTTACCTGGTGTTCCAAAGCTCTGACACTGGAGACTCCTTCCATAAATGTTTAAAAAAAAAAAAAAAAAAAAAAAAAAACACCACCTACCTGAAAATTTCACCATCTCAACAATTACGCAAGGTTTTCTTAAATCAAATATAAACATCCATTTAGGTTAAGTCCCTGTTTACGAGCTGTTGCTATAGAAACGGCAACGTTTTAGAATGAGCATATAACCGTAGACCAATCAGATTTGAGAACTCGGCAGCGCTGTGGTATACATAATGATGAAGTTTGATCAGATGTTTCAAAGCACAAAAAAAAAGTCTGCACTTTTAACAATGACGCTAAAACCCGCTACGTGACGTTACGCGACCTTCGAAGCCACTTCTCGAGACACAGGGTTGTGTGTGGTGTGTAGTATTAAAAATGAACACTGTCACTTTTAGTGCGTTTACCTCAGAGATGAAAATGTTCTTCGAAGCATCTAAAGGTGCCTTGTACAAATCAATTACAATGATGGTTCCAATTTTTATTCTTCTTCTTATTGATATTATTTCAATAGCTATTTTAATACTATTCTAGGGTCTAGAGATGTTGCTCTTCATCAATAATTGCACATGATTTACTGCTTAGTACGATGAACCGCTTGACCGTGTTTGCACATGGCATCCAAGTGTCCTGAATTTTGTCTTTGCCTGCCCTTTTCTTTGTAACTCAATCTTTCCCTTAAAAAAAAGAGCACTCTATATTTCTAGTCAAAGCCATCAAGTACAGAGAATCATAGTGACGTCGTGGTGAAGTTCTAGTATGCGAAAAAGCATCAAAAGAGAGTACAGGAAGAGGAGGAGTGAGAAAAAGCTTGGCTGTGTTCCAGTACTGGTCCTCATCGCTTCCCCTTATGATTTCTTCTCACTTTTTTCTCCTCTAGATAAAACAAGCAATACGTTTCATTTAGATTTGATTTGATCTCAGTCTTTCTCACACATCACATAAAAGTTTCTGGTGATAGCTGTGATTAAAAAAAAAAAAAAAACAGAGTGAAAGTGCCCACTTAGGTGCCTCTATGGCAGATAAAGTGCTCTCTAGGGTGCATGCCCTACCTTTATGGTTTACTCCCAGTGGAAAAATCAAATGAGATGCAGTGCCCTATAGGCTTGCCTATGTGTGAAAAAACGAGATGAGGTGCCCTTTAGGCTGTCCTAAATGTGGCAAAATGAGATGCAGTGCCTTATAGGCTGTCCAGTCTGTGACACAATTTGAAGGAGAACCCTATAAAATTCTGTACATGTGACAAAATGGGATGCAGTGCCCTATAGAATCCCCTAGATGCAAGGAAATGAAAGGTACTATTTCAGGTCCCCTATAGTGATTAAATGAGATGATATGCCCTATGGGCTCCTCTGTCTTGTGCGAAAAAGAGAGGAAATGCTGTTTAAACTTCCCTACATGCATGAAAAATATATTCTGAGAAACAGAGTTCTCAGAGATTCTTTAGGCTCCCCTACATTTGAGAAAATAAAATGAAGTACCCTATAGGATCCCTGTGACATAATGAGATGAAATGTGACATAATGAGATGCAATGCCCTGGAGGCGCCCATAGATGCAAAGAATTGAGGTACCCTTTAGGCTCCCCTACACTTGACGAAATTGAGATGTCATAGCATAAAAACTAGCTTACATGCAAGAGAATGAGATTTATTGCCCTATAGGCTCCTCTACCTAGTGACAAAATGATAAGAAATGCCTGACCGGCTCCTCCGCATGTGACAAAATGAGATAAAGTGGCATATAAACTTCCCTACATTCAAGAAATTGAGATGCAGTGGGCTTTAGTTTCTTCTATATTCAACAAGCAGGATAATGTGCCCTATAGGCTTTTCGGTCTGGTGACCAAATTGGAAAATGTGCCCTATAAACGTTCCTACATTCTATATGCTCTCCTACCTGTATGAAAATAATATGAGATACCCAATAGGCTTGTCTACCTGGTGACAATATGTGATGCAGTGCCCCTTAGGCTCCCCTACACGCAGGAAAGTTATAAGAGATATCCTTTAGGCTCCCCTACATTTGACAAAAATGAGATGACGTGCCACATAAATGTGCCTACATGCAGGAAAATGAGATGATGTGCCCTATAGGCTACTCTACCTGGCAGACAATATGTGATGCAGTGCCCCTTAGGCTCCCCTACATGTAGGAAATTTATAAGAGATATCCTTTAGGCTCCCCTACATTTGACAACAATGAGATGACGTGCCACATAAATATGCCTACATGCAGGAAAATGAAATGAGATATACTATAGACTGCTCGACCTCGTGACAAAATGTGATGCAGTGCCCCTTAGGCTCCCCTACATGCAGGAAAATGAGATGATGTGCCCTATAGGCTTCTCTACCTGGTGACAAGATCAGAAGGAATGCTCTGTAGGCTCCTTCACATGTGGCAAAATGAGATGCAGTGCCCTATAGACTGTCCTACATGCAAGACTATAAGATGCATTGTGTGTCCTCTGCATCTGCTCTTGGTTCCTGCCCTACTGATTTATTGATTGATTGATTGCTTGATTGATTGGCCCCGCCCCTTTATTTTCCTGAGGGGAAGTCGATGAGGGCATGTCACAAATAGTACTGAAGAACAGGGAGAGAGAGAGAGAGAGAATGAATGAATAAAGGTTTACAGTTGTGTACTTCTCAGACCTTTCACTCCTTTAAAAAAAATCTCCTCGATGTGTGTTATTGTGGTAAAAATAGAAAATTTTAAATTATATATTGGAAAAAAAATTAATATATGTATTTTAACAAGTGTTTTCCTTCCTCTCGGTCAATATTTTGCCAGGAAATTGACTGTATTAAATACATTTAGATTATGTCTACATGTTTTATAAATTAAAAAAATAAAAAAAAACAAGAAAGATTTAGATTTTTGTATGAAATGTGATATTCAATATTTTGTGTGATGTTTATTCTATTTCAGTATCCTGAAGCTGAATGTATTGTGATTGCTGAAGAAGCCAAAAGTGATTAAATAAATTAAAAACGAAATAAATTATAAAGCTCAACACTGAGTGGAGGTTATTGTCTGTGCTGCATGACTTGACTTCGAAACAACTGCAGAATTATTGGCACCCTTTCAGAAAATGGTCAAAATCAGACATAAATAATAATAATAAATATTATTATTATTATTATTATATTAATTTGAATAATATGTATTATTATTAGTAGTATATATATTTACAATATTAATTTGAATATTATTATTATTATTATTATTACTATTATTATTATTATTATTATAAACCTGCACAAAATAATTTGTAT